>JACEVL010000780.1:190000-459229 GCA_020284085.1 Aporrectodea caliginosa
GTGTTACTAGATACTAGACATTGCTAGGGCCAGTAAAATCGACGAAATCAGGGACGCCGCGAATTCCGTGAATTTTGGCATTTACCGTGAATGCTGTCAAGTTTCCTAAATGCCGTGAACTGCCGTGATGTTTTGCCAAATTTTGTGAAATTAATGCAACACGAATTCGGAAGGTACATGTTTCGCAACGTAACAAATTACAGTAAATTAAAATAAATTAAAACATCCACTCAATGATGTTGACGTCATTGACTCCTGGTATTCTCGGTTGGTCATACGTAGCGTACGCGTTGCCAGCCATTTGTATTATTTATCCTTATGTTTCGATTTATAATCGTCGCTACTTTGTGATCTATGTTATTGATATGTTTAGGTCTACTTTAGTGCATACAAACGAGATTTGATGCAAGACGTTTTCACTGGCATTTCTTGTGGCATTACACACGTACATAGCGACAGCGTCGTTTCTTTGTTATTTATGTTATTGTTTGGTCAAATCTTAGTAAATTATTCTGATGGTCCAAGGCGAAGAACCATGGGACGATGGCTTTCAGTGACGCAACATACAGAAAAAAGTTAGCTTCTCGATGAGCTCAGACATGGAGGAGACCAAGGAGTTCAAAATGAATATTGTCTCCCAGAATTAGAATTTCGGGCTCTTTCTTACCATTTGCTGTCTCCATGCTTCTTCTGTTTCCTCAGTGTTTGAAGAACTGCCGACTTTTAATTTGCATTATGTCATCAGCTCCTCATCCAGTTTGTTTTGAATACAGTGCGTATGATAGAAGAGGTTGGCGAACAGTAGTGCAAGTCTCACTGCAAGTCAGTCATCATTGACTGTGATTGGTCTATTCATGACCCAATTAAGAACGCCCTCCGACTGTTCAAATCTCCAGCTCATAAAATCAGCGCAAACAAGCGCACAAGATTGCAAGTCTGAAGACAGAGGTCAATCATTTCTCAAGGCCGTATGTAGGCCTAGTTGTACAACATCGGGTTTTCTCTATAATTATTTATAACTAGATGTGTGCCCGTCTTATGACGGTTATTTTAGGGATATCGCACGTTCCACTTAAAATCGCATGACCGTCGACCCGCGGGCCCATACAGGGCAATTATTAATTATAATTATAGACGATAGTCTATAATTATAAACTATCGTGCAGCGCTAATTTTATCACACGGCAATTTGAATCTACGCGACGGTTTAAAGTTGATAGCAGCGCCACCTACCGACTTTCGTTACACGGAAATTTGATGCTACGGCTTAAACTTCGTCGCAGCGCCGCCTACCGACTTTAATTAAACGCAAATTTGAATCTCTACGACTTGGTTTTGACTTCAATAGATAGTACATAAAACTGAAATAATTATCTTTTAGAACTGTTCCCCTCTTGTTTGTCATTCTCTGTGATACGATTCAATATAATTACTTTCGTATAAATATGGTGATAAAAATTATGTAAGACTGAAGTTTACTTAAAGCAACATTTTACTACTAATTATTTAGAACAGGTTTAATACTAACTGTTGCACTGCTTGTAATTTTTGTAATATAGGCCTAATGGATGGTTTAATTTCAATATAACTATGAACATAAAACTCTGAAATTATTATAATTAAGAACTGGTTTAACAGTTACATTATTTTCTTTGTAATGTGACAAATGGTGTAAACATTAATATAATTATTTTAAACGAAACTGGAAGTTTTTCTATGTCATGTATTAGCTGTATTTAAAGCTGTTCAATCTAAAAAGTGCATTTTGTTGATGGGATTGTGTCGAAGTTCGCAGTTTTGTCGAAAGTTCTTGTTCTTTTCTAGCCAGTAGAATTCATGGCACTTCTGTTGATAGTAGTACCAATTGAATAGGGCTGTCGGTACGAAATTTTAGCCTCTGTTAACTTGCTATTGACGAAGTTTTGAATGTCGTCACAGCTTAGACGAGTGACGGTCGAACAGTCGCACAGACAGGGGAGTTTGACACCGCTCGGGAGACCGCTCGATATCTTCTTCTTCTTTTCTTTTGGTTCTCTGCCTTACTAGGCAGGTTCGTACGTCCAATTTCGCCATTCATCACGTTTTCTGGCTCTTTCCTTCAGTTTGCTGTAATCTTCCTCCAACATCCAGTCCAACAACATCATTCTCGGTCTTCCTCGTGTCTTCTTCCCCTCCATTCTTCCCTCAATTATAATTCTTAGAAGGGAATCTCCCCTCATGATGTGGCCCAACCATTTTCTTTGTCGGCTTCGTATTATCCCTATCATGGATCTTTTTTCGTCCACCATTTGTAGTATGTCTTCATTTGTCCTCCGATCCATCCAGCTGACTCTCTCCATTCTTCGCCATATCCACATCTCAAAGGCCTCCAATCTTCTGATGTCTTCCTTCCTTAGCGTCCATGTCTCTGATCCGTATAACACCACACTCCATATCATAGACTTGATAATTCTTTTCTTTAGATTCTTATTTAGCTTTCCTCTCATTAATTCCTTTCTTTTATAGAAGGCATCTTTTCCCATGGCTATTCTTCTCTTTATTTCTACATGACACTTTGCATCAGTTGTGATCATACTTCCTAGGTAACAGAATTTTCCGACTTGTTCCAGTTCCTTACCATCTATAGTGATCTTTACTGTTCTTTCCTTTCCTTTGCTTATCCTCATGATCTTTGTCTTTTTAATATTTATTTTCATATCATACTCCTTCGAGATCTTATTCAGCTGATCCATCATTTTTTGTAGCCCATTCTGGCTACCTGCCAACATCGCCTGGTCATCTGCAAATCTTAGTGCTTTCGTCAATCTTCCTCCCACCTTTATGCCCTCCTTCACCTCCTCCATCGCCTCTCGTACTAATTCCTCAATGTAGATGTTAAAGAGAATTGGTGATAGTGGGCACCCTTGTCGTACTCCTCTACCTATCACTCCTGGTTCTGAGAATTCTCCTTCTATTTTTATTCTTACTCTCTGACCCATGTATAGGTTTCCTATGAGTCTTCTGTCTTTCCAGTCCACTCCTATTCTTCTCAGTGCATGCATTAATTTCTTCCAATCTACTCTATCGAAAGCCTTTTCATAATCCACAAAGCAAATGTAGATGTCCTGTCCATGCTGTATGCTTCTTTCTGTCAACACTCTCAACGCTCCAATTGCATCTCTTGTGCCCCTTCTCTTTCTAAAACCGTATTGGTCCTCTCCTAAGCAGTCATTTGTTTCTGCCCTTGACTGCATTCTCTTCGTGAGCACTCTTAGTACGATTTTGGATGCATGCGTTAGTAGGCTAATAGTTCTGTGGTCTTCACATGTTGTTGCATTTGGTTTCTTCTTTATCGGAACCATAATGATCTGTAAGAAATCCTCTGGCCATACTCCTGTGTTGTATATGTCTTTGCATAGTTGTACTAGTTCTTTCATCGCCTTTTCTCCAAAGTTTTTAATCATTTCAATTGGGATGTTATCAACTCCTTCAGCTTTATTGTTTTTCATTTCTCCAATGGCTGTCAGTATCTCTTCTTTCAGCAAATCCGGTCCCATGTCATCCTCACTCTGTGTTGCTTCTTCTTTGTAGTCATCTCTGTTATCTTCACCCTTATATAGTTCTTCTACATACTCCTTCCATCGACTTCGTACTTCCTCGGGATCCTGTAATAACTTTCCCTTCGCTCGATATGAAGATGTCAACAAGTCTAGTTGAGATCTTTTACGTACTACTTCAATAGTAGAGTTTATTCTTCGGGTAGATAAGGGAAGTTAGTTGTGCCATAGATAATGGACGTTCTGTTCGAATATTCTGTCGGTGTTAAGAAGTAACTTTGACGTTTGTGTGATTCATCAAAGAAGAAGTGAATTTATCATTCATTCATTCATTTAGAACATTTATATAGCGCCCCTTCAAGAAGCTACTCAGAAGCGCTCCCGGCCCAGCCGGGAATTCTCAGATGAATGTTTTTGTGTATTTGGAATTTCTAATCTCAAAATTGCATTATCCTGTCGTTGTTGACTCTGTCGACTCTGTCAGATGTCTTTGCCAAAACGCAGGAGCCGGACTCACAGTGAACTCTCTCTGCAAGGCCCTGGGTTCTCCTGGCATCCTGAGTAAAAGTGAAGGGAGTCCCATCCTCGACGGTGTAAGCGCAAATCAACCAGGTTCGCACACCCCCGACCTTTCAGCGGAAGCGGCAGTTACGCGACAGGATTATGCAGTTTTGAGATTAGAAATTCTAAATACTCAAAAACATTCATCTGAGAATCCCTTACAACGACATCCACAACGCCCACAGATGGCCAACATTTGCCATTAGTATTATGTGGGGCTTGACTTTAGGACGCGCAATGGACGTTCACAGCCATCTTCATAACGCCCATGGCTGGCCAACATTTGCCACTAGTGGCGCTATTAATGCCGATGCTGTTTGCCATGACTGCTTGCCGTCACTGATCGACACTGGGTCCTTGAAACGCAGCCAGTGCACCGGCGGCGAAATGAATTCTTAAAGAATTTTGTATCATTTGCCCCACAAAATTTCAATGATGATCACGTTAAACACAGTGCCAGCCTATTTTGCAAGGGTCCAAAATTGTCGGGGTATAAGACTTCAGACTCGATAGGCCTATTGCAAATATTGTGTACAAGCTTCAACGCTGCCACTGATTATGTCTGTATGTATGTCTATATGTTTCCTTCTATCTGTCTATCTATCTCTAAAAGCCCAGTGTCCTCTATTATTTTAGTCGGTTTCGAGTATGAGGCACGAGCGCCTACAGTGGCCGCTCATTACCTTTCTCGAAGGCCAATACTACAGACTGCGCTGCGAAGACGTTTGCATGGAAAACAAAGGAAAGATCATAAATTTTAACAACAACATTATTGTAACTAATAATTTACGACGCGCACGTGTATAAATATTCTAAGCACTGTTTGGTACGTGACCATAGCAAAACCTGTATTTGAGAGATATTAGGCTATTAAATTAATTGATCAACTTCTTAGCCGTGTACAATAGTGCATGAATATACATAAAGACCCGCGGCTGCATCCGACTCTGCAGTCAGCATTCGTTTTCAAACAATCTTCGATCTGATGTATGTTAAATTAGATGAACAATTGCCATTAAAATGAAAGCCATACAGATGCACCTGACTGTATAAGCTTGTTCAGATCAGTTTAATGGACATGTTTCCTCTGTTCTTGAGAAGTATTTGAAAGACGATATATTAATGTTTTGATTATTTTAAACTTATATGCATAAAGTACGAATGATCGTCACTGAAGCAATTGCATGCTCAACTCCGCCACTTCTGGCAAAACAAATGAACACACAAGAGAAAGAAAGCGCCAACAGAGTGTGTATACATTATATGTATGTATATATGAGTATATTTCACAACCGGAGGCAAATTCAGAAATAGAATTAGAGAAAAAAAGTAATGAAAAATAAAAAAATTCTTACACAAATATTTGCATGGCAGTGCTGAAGCATACTTAATATTGAGCAGAGCTTAAATTTGACAGATTTGGCCTAATTTTTCATTTCGGTTTTTTTACTATGTGAAACACATACAACTTTGATTCCTAAATATTTACAACTCCGTTATGTAATAATACACATTACAATATACCGCCACTGTTTATAATTAGTGATTATTTAGTATTAAGTGTGCATTAAATTATTACACGGAAAAATAAATTATCATGACAATAAATTATCTACATGTACCATTAAATAAATTTATTTTAATAGAAAAATAAAGTAACGGAGTTGTAGTAACGGAGTTGTCAAATATTCATAATTAGGTCTTGACGCTTACCTGGCGAGTTAAGATATAAAAATAGTTAGTATTTAGTGGCCAGGCTGTCAGTTTCAATATTATTTTTGAAAGAAAAAAAATATATATACGCAAAATGCAATAATTACAGTCACGGAGTTGTAAATCTTTTTTATACTATAACACTACCGGATAAATTTTCGAAAATTGTCAACGGAAGCAAACATCCATATTGAATTCTTTTTCGTAAAATCAATGCAGAAATTTTCCCTGCTATCGAAGATGTCAATTCAAAAAAAAATTGAGTTTTCAATTTATTCCACAGATGGCAGAAACCCATTCGTAACGGAGTTGTAAGCAATATCTGAAGACAGAGGGTTTCATTTATTTTTTAAATATTTATTTCGTTAATAAGTTAATAAAAACCATACAGAGCAATGGGTATAATTATGTACGTTAATGGTCTAAAAAATAAAAAAACATAAGTTCAGCGTTTCAACTGTGACATTGAATTGACACACCATTAGAAAGGACAATGCAATTTCGGGTTAAACTTGGACTTTATAATTTCTTCCCTCAGACTAATCATCTAAATAATAGGCTATAACAGAAATAATTTTTTATAACTAACTTATGCCCTATGATGTATTTAAAAATAAAAAATTATAATTTTACACTTTGTGTAATCCGTCGAAAGGAGAAGACGGAAATTTATCTAATTTGCCCTCTGTTGTGAAATATACCCATATACACAAATACATATAAACATATAAACATATATATAATTATATATATATATATATATGTAAGATGAGACGACGAAGAAGAGGACTGGCCATCCGTCCTTATAAGTCGAGGCTAAGAAAATGAAGTCGCCAACACTCCTTACCCATGGCTGCATCTGAGGTTAGCTCGACCCTCGTTTTGGGGTCCAGGCAGACCTCATCCATATTGACATAGGTGTAACTTTTGTTTGCTAGGTGGCATAACATTATGATTTCATGTAGGCCTAATTGTCGATCCTTCATTAATCAATAACTGCATATATTTATGGATCGGCCAATGATTGCACAGAGGTAACCATTTTATCATTTCAAATGGGGTCAGAAGAGACTCATGGGATAAAATTGGACTTCGCAAGTACTGTATAAGTCTGTTAAAACAACCTAAGCAGAATTACGTATACACCATTTTCTAGTAAACATTGGAACACCTAATTAGAGCAACTGCTGTAATAGACACTTTCCTAAAAAAAATGGCTAAGAAAATTGGGAGATATTCTGTTTTGGAAGTACTGACGATAATATTCGATGACAAAGAAGATAACTTTCAGAGCAATGATCGAAGCGAGGAGACGGTTGAAGAGGATTCTCAAATCGATCACATTTCTGAGGAAGTGATAAGCGAGCTTACCGTAGAAACTGGACTCGCAGAGCAGGTGCCTGTTTGAACAGTAACTATTGACACAGCACATAGCCAAAGTGAATGGTCAGCGTGGCGATAGACCCAGTCCTCCAGACCTGCTTGCTGAAGATGCTGCAAATGACTTGGCATCACACAGCGGCTGTATGTGGTCGACGACACCTCCACCTGCGTATAATAATAGACTTGTACCAGAACATAGTGTCCGTCACCCTCCTGGAATTACTAGAGATGAAAAGTAGCCTACATCACAGCAGGAAGGACTTCACCTGTTCATAATAATTATATGTTATGATATATTATGACCAATGAGACAGATTCAAAAGCTCGAAGAATGATCTCCCTGTGGAACATTACTCATCAGGATTATGGAATCCGATGCCGACAGCCAAGATAAATGCATTCCTATGTCTCCTTCTACATACTGGAACATAATACTAAGCTGACATTAGTAATGAGATGGCTAATTGTTGCTGATGCTTTTATCGATGGGAAAGGTAGGCTACTGCAAACTTATTACTTTTTAACCCGAGGTGTAATCCTCAGGAACAAACAATTACTCTAGAAGCTGCTACCTAGGTGCCATTATTAATTATTATTATTATTATTATTATTATTATTATTATTATTATTATTATTATTATTATTATTATTATTATTATTATTATTATTATTATTATTATTATTATTATTATTATTATAAAGCCAACACAAACTTATGTACAGACTGATTAAAAGTAACTGTTTTCAATTATTATTATTATTATTATTATTATTATTATTATTATTATTATTATTATTATTATTATTATTATTATTATTATTATTATTATTATTATTGTTATTGTTATTGTTATTGTTGTTATTATTATTATTATTATTATTATTATTATTATTATTATTATTATTATTATTATTATTATTATTATTATTATTATTATTATTATTATTATTATTATTATTATAGCCATGTTGAAGTGAGCCTCTGAATACAATGCCAGTTTGGCGCTTAACTCAGAGGGAAAGACGATGGCAAAGGAAGTTCGTTTCGCTTCGATAACCAGAGACAGTTGAAATACGAACACTAAACTCAGAGAGAAATTCTGCACCCTCAGCGTTTGCAGGGACAAAGGTTTGAAAGTCAACGGGAACAAACATGCAGATTGTAGGCAACATTGCATATTTGACAGACATATGAACTGTCGGCTGCTGAAATTGCTGTCTGCAATAAGTAGGAAGTATCACAAGTGTGGACCACTGTAGCAGCCCATGTAATACATTTACCAGCAGACCAATGTCTCCTTCGTGCTTGGGATTATGCGCTCTGTAGTGAACGCCAAATGATATCGTTTATAGGTGGAGCGTCAAAATTAATAAGCATGCGCAGTGGTAGAGGATCACGCGAAGTCTGTTTCATACGAAGATCCAATGTGGCATGCAAAACCTTAACTTAGTGTTACTTTCCTTACCTTGGCCTATTTTACATTTATTTTGTCAATCATCATTGGTCTGTGGTTCATAAGTTTCATGTTGCCGACTTTCATATATCTATCTGGCATATTTCCTGTCCTTTAAAATTTCGACATTCTTCAACAAATTACGATTTTAGAAAACGATTCTGTTTGAATCAAGCGTCTGTTGATTCTCTGTGTAGAACGATTTTAGTGCGATATTATTAGTCTCTCCAGCGCAGATAATTGCGCGCTAGTTGTATAACTACGCCTTCCTATCTCTGTCTGTGTCTACCTTCATAATTTCTCAATTCGTGTGTCTCTCGTTATCTGCCTGCTTCATGCTGTCCTCTTTTCATTTCTTCTCTTTCTGTCGACCTGACTCTGCGCCCTGCCCACCTACCTCACAACCGGCGTCCCTGCCTCCATCCCACCTAACCTGCTCAGCCTCGCTGACTCTCCTTCCCCCTTCCTTCTTCCCGCCTTACCTCCCTTCTGTATTCATTTTCCGTTGTTCTCCCTGCATTTCCTTCCGTCTGACCCTTCTTCTTCCCATTGATGTCTAACTCCCTTGTTCAATGCCTCTGCTTCCCTCCCTGTCTATCCTTCTTCCTGCCTGCATCCATCTCATTTCCTCCTTACCTCCGTCCTTCTGGACAGTCTTTATTCCATACCTGACTCTTTCTGCCTCATTTCAAGCCATATCTGCCTTTCAGCGCTACCTCAAAAGACTGATCTTCAATTCGCCATATAGCTAGCGGATAACAAAAGCGTCTGTGTGCCTGCAATTACTTTGCTCGACTGTTATTCTTGAGATCATTGTGAAGAAAAGTTAATGAGCAATTAGGTGTAGTTTTCGAATGAATAGGAATTACGCACAATTATAGGTTGTAACCGCACCTGTCTGCACGGACTAATAGACGAAACGGAAAGCACGCCCAATCATACGGGGTGGAGGAAGGGCCAAGACGTACTGCTCTTACAAAGCATACAGGGAAATAGATTCATCTTACGATCAGAATACATGTACGATTCTGAAGATTTTGACGGATAGTAGACAACACATAGCCTATCAATCCATCAGAACAAGTACTTGCGAATTCTGTCAAGGAATCGAGGCGGCAGAGGCAACCTAGGCTGCCTGTTTCAGTATCTCTTAACGAAGATGAAAGTTGAGCCCAGCTGGAGTGTCGTCTTAGAATGATTGCACAGCTATTTCTGCGTTTTATGAGGGTACAAAGGAGCGATCCGACTATGCCAAGCCATGTGCGTCCGATCTTGGAAGGCATTCATTTTTTGTCATAAGTGTTATTGCTTAATATTTTCTGTTGTACAATAGGATCAAAATGTCCATGATTAGCCTCACGTAAACCCATTAGCAAAAATCCTCCCACTGGCTCCACGTGTCGTCTAGGTCATCTACTTCACCAACTAAAAGAACCAAACCACAGCTGCACTGGAGCTATATGTCGCCGATGTACCATACGCACACGTTTACGTACATGTAATTTCGGTAAATATAAATGAAAGAGAATCAATTCGATTCAATTCAATCTGTATTGGTCCACAATGAACGATGCATAATACATGAGTTTTGAGTTACCAAGTTGAAAACAAGGAAACAAACAAATGAAAATAAGCTATTAATAATTGGAATAAACTCCATGAGCTAAACTGTATGTATAACTTCCCTAAGTAGAGGCCAAGGGAGACCCAAAAGGGGCAGTAGCCTTGCTTAGATAGGGTCACATAGATGATAGTACAAAGATGGTAGTTTATTTACAGTATTCCAAAGTGACTCGTAGTTTGTAGTTCTATGAGTATTCCTCTTTACATAAGAATTATTGTTTGTGTAAAAAATAACAGCGTACCCTGACAGCGTTCAGAACGAGACTATGTTCAGTAGCGTAGCCAGGGGAGGAGCAGGGGGAGCGGTCGCACCCTGAGACCATTTTGGCAAAATGTGAGGCCTTTTCGCAATTTATTTATTGCCCAAAAACATACTGGGTTTCGACGGTATTCAAGTCAAACGGCATCTAAGACTGGAATGCCGATCTGTTTTCTTATAATTATGTCTACGTTTAACTGTGCTTCGCCAATTATTGCTGTTCTGTCTATGTTGACGCAGGCCTATGTATGTCATTCATTCATTTCAGAGATTTATATAGCGCCCCTTCAAGATTATCTACTCAGGAGCACTACCTACGCAACCCCTGCTAAAGAGAATAGTCTTAAGGTTAGAGAAGAACGTGGCCGCAAGGGCTCTATAGGCATTAGTCGTAGATCCACAGGAAGCCCATTCCAGATTGTAGGGCCAGCAACAGAAAAGGCACGACGCTGCATAATAGATGTCCGCAACCGGGTGACAAGAAGCTCAGCCTGCTTAGAGGAGCGGAGAGAACCACGGCGCTGGACGCTCAGGGTGGAGCAGAAGGGCTCCTGTATGTAAACAGGGGCCACACCCGCGAGGCAGCGCCAAACCAAGGCAGAGATCCGGTAAGTGATCCGCTGCGGGAAAGGGAGCCGATGCAAGACATCCCGCATGTAATCTGTGACATGGCCGAATCTTGGGATGCGGCCAATGAGGCGTGCCGCCGAGCGCATGACCCGATCCAGAGAATTAACCCGAGCCGCCGGAAGACCCACATAGAGGGCGCTGCAATAATCGAGGCGGGAAACAACAAAAGAGTGGGTAAGCGTTAAGGCAGCATTAGAGGTTAAAGCACGGAAGACCACTCTAAGCTGACGCAGCTGGTAGCAGCAATCGCGCCTTATAGTAGGTTGATATGGAACGTAAGTATGGAGGCACCGAAGGAGTAGAGAAACAGACAGCATTGACATGCCATGGAAGGCTGGCATGACCCTGAATTGACCCCCACTCTTCGAGTGAGCGAAGTGTACTTATCTCTCAGTATGCAGGCTAAAAGTTCCAAAGACCAACAGAGTCATACAATACGCATGCAGTCAATGAGTCATCTCAGCGTCCACAAAAGCCACGTCAGGGAGACCAGCTCAATCCACCGGCGCTATATCAAATCAAGTCCGCAATAGCCAAACTCCTCTGTTCGTTCCGGTGCCAGATCAAAATCCGGGGAGGTCAAACTGCGACTATAGTACCTCTATACTAGAACAGTTTACACGCACAGTTTCCAATGTGAACTGAGTCTTGTATGAAAAAGAATGTTAAGCGTAACTCCCTTTTAAATAATAAATATTCATGATAAATGGAATTGTCCTAGTTTCAAGACAGTCCACGTTCCGGCAAAAGGACACTGCATGTTTGAATCCATATCAAGCAGCAAGAACCACCAGACCAAAGCGATGATCCGATACGGGATCCGCTGCTGGAGGTGGAGCCAATGTAGCACATCCAACATATAACCTGAGACATAGCCAAATCTGACGATTATAGAAAGCAGATCTTCTACAGACGTTAGCTGTGACTTGCTCAACTATGTTCGATTCCACAGAGAAATATTTGCAAATGTACTCCCAGACGATGTGCTAGGCAAAAGCTTTGAAAGATACTTACAGTATAATATGTCTTAAGATGGAAAATGGGGCGAGGGTTGGTGCTTGTTCTGTTATGTCATAGTACTATTACAATACTATGCAGTACTATGCAGTACTATTAGTATTACTAATTTACTGTACATATTGCTTTTGCCACCTTTTGGGTGTTTCACTGTATCTATTTAAATACGAAGATAAATACGTATAATCAAAATGAATGTAATTAATTGAATTTATTTATTTAGGTAAGTGGGGCCTTTTCTATGTGCTCGCTCCCCTGGTGTTAAAACCTGGCTGTGCCACTGACTCCAGGCTTCTATATGGCGAATGATACTTCCCGGAATCCTATCAAATTTGAGCAAGTTTTTAGTCATATAAAGGACTCAGTTGAGCTAAAAGAATTGCTAAACTGTTCGCGTTGGAGGTCATTAATGAGTCGAGATTGGCGGGAGAGTTTTGCCAGTTATCATGGGAGCTTTATGTCCAAACCATATCATAATAGGCAGGTGGTCGGATATATCATCAACTACTATCCTTGGGTCCACTACATACTGCCAAAAATTAGTAAACATCTTATCAACAACAGAGATATATTTCAGGAAGAAAGATGCGTTGCAGTAATGTCTAGTGAAATCAGACAATGATGTGATCAGACAATTATACTCGTGAATACCTAAAAGTTGGGTGCGATAATTTAGGAGGGCCAAAATATAGGCAACTGCAGCATTTAATTTGGTGTCTTCCGTAGTATTCCTCTTAGAAACTTCTTTGTCCTACTATTGAACCTTATGGTGACTTTCCTTGCCAGATATTAATTATCATTTTATAGATGCCTATCGGTCTCTACATTTTGCCGCTGAGAAGTCATTATACCATTTTAAATACATGATTATGTATTATACCATATTAAGTACATGATTATGATCTCTCCACGAAGTAGAGACCACATAGAGTCTACGTTATCCGAAGTCAATTCGAAACGCGTATCCAATAGCAATTCGTACACAGTCTCTGAAATAATATCGCTTTAAAGAAGACGATCGCATAAAGAAACTATCTCGTGACAAAGCACACACATAGTCACCTAAATGCCAGACGGTCACCTCATTGCACCAATTAGATTAAGCACGTGTATGCATAGGCGTAGCTACATTGAGGCAGTTGCCTCCTCTTGCTTTTTTATATACTGGAACTTCGATTGACTAATGACCCAAATGGCCAGGAGATTGCCAATGGTCTGCCAAGTTGCCTCCTCTTGAATTTAAGTCTCGCTACGTGCCTGCGTGTATGCATGTATATGCTCGCGTGCCTACTTAAATTCATGCATGAATGCATGCATACATACACTGTGTCCGGAAAAAAGGGACCCCTTTTGGTAATATGAAAATAAACTAGTAAATGTTCATCGATTTTTAAAATTCCAAGACCATTTTAATCCTGATATAATTTACTAAATACTGGTTAAAGTATGAAAGTTTTTGTTATTTAATAATGACGTCATAATGACGTCATTTTCATCAAAATTCAAGTGTCAAGGACGGCACAAAAATCATCTAAAAGTTTCAATATTATTTTAAACTGTCATTTATCAATTATAAAGTTTAGTTTAATTTAATTTTTACATTTCAATAATATTAGACTACAAGGCGTGCTCAAAGTGTCCACCTTCTGCCTCAACACAAGCTTCAAGACGAGCGCGCCACAGGCCAATAGCAGCAGCGATAACCAGCTGATCAAATTCATCCCAGGCATTAACAATACGCGCACGGAGTTCTTCAATGTCTCTGATCTTTGTCCTGTAAACCTTCTATTGCATTAGTCCCCAAATCTTGTAATCAAAGTCTGCAGTTCAACAGTTTCACGAGCTCAGTGAGCTGGAGCGCCATCTTGTTGGAATGTGTAATAATCCGAATATACCCTGGATATCAGACAACAATTTTTCCGACAGCAAACAATCACGGGAAAAAGTTCCACTTATTTTCCCGCCTGGTTCTGTTAAATGGATTTCCGTTTTACGACGATCCGATCATCCGACGCACCAATTTTTTGTCATACTTAAATTTTGATGCGAATGACGTCATTATGACGTAATTATTTGATGACAGGAAATTTTACATTTTAACCATGTTAGCAAATTATGTCAGGATTAAAATGGTTTTGGAATTTTAAAAATCGATGAATATTTACTAGTTTATTTTCATGATAACAAAAGGGGTCCCTTTTTTTCCGGACACAGTGTAGATGCATATATACATACATACATACATAAATGCATGCATGCATAATTGCATACATGCTTACATAAATGCATTCATGCATACGTACGTACATAGGAACCTAGTAGGTACATACTTACGGTGGGGTGCGGTGGTGTAGGGGTATGTTTGGTGCCTTTCAGCCGGAGGGTTGCGGGTTCGAATCCACCTCAAGCTGCCGCGTAGGGACCCTGGGAAAGTCCTTCACTCGTAATTGCTCATGCGCTTCGGCGTGAAACTCCAATCAGACGACAAGGCAAAAACGGGGCTAAACCCGGACGATATTGCATAGAGCTACGCGGAAGCCATTTCAAAGCGGCGTTAAATTCAAGTAGGGCCTACAGGTTGCTGAGGAAGATGTCTTGGATTCAAATATATTGGTGCTGAGGAAGATGTCGCTAAATTCAAATACATGGGCGAGTACGAAACGAAGAACAAAACGCCACACGCCGCGAAGTTGTCTAAAGTTACTCCTGGTTAAAACACCCCGTGCAAATCCGGGTACAAAAGTCTAGTTATTATTATATTATAATAATAACTAGACTTTTGTAATAATAACTAGACTTTACGATAGCTATATTATTTTCTCTTCAGATATCGTGCCATTAAAATTACTGCTATTATTGATCGGATTCTTAGCAATGGTCAGAGCACATGATCATAATATATGCGACTCTAGAGCACTCATGACGATTCAAGTTGCTTGGTGCTGAAGGCTCATAGTAGGAGGCCTTTATATAACGGTTTATGATTCAGGTGGCGTGCATTGACTGCAGCTGAATGATCACAGAAACACTTGCATTAGAAGGTAAATGTTGATCTGCTTTCCACAGGTGGTTCTAAATCCTTAAACTAAGCAAAGTCTTTGCAAACGTTAAAGCTTGAGCAGGTAAACGTAATCAGTCATCTTTTCGCAGTAATCGTGAACAACCATAGTTAGTTAATTGTACAATTTTTCGCACTGGTCTCAAACTGCCGGAAGAAAATTGGAGATAACTGAACTTTTTAGTATTAAGTAAAGTTGTCAAAATATTTTATTATCACATACTTGTTTTAAAATAGTAACAATAGTATTGTTGCAATAGCAGAAAGACCAACATGTAGAACAAGAACAGTCAGAGATATTTAACTGGCAGTGATCATTAGGCAAAAGTATAAATTTAGAAACTGCTAAAAAAGGACCTATTCAAATTCAGGTTTGGGCTCTGAGTCAGGTTTACACGGGTAGCGTCCAATATGTAGGCCTACTTTAATTGACGACAGTTATTAGGCCTACAAATGACCAAAACTAATTATTGATTTACTTGTCTTTAAAGGCGGAGGATCGTAAGGATTTAAATTTGGAAAAACATAGTCGTGTTACTCATAAAAACCACAAAATGCTACGCATCGAGTCTTTCTTGCATACACTAGAGCTGCAATCATGGATTACATGCTCAACACAGCTCTCGCTTTAGTATGCATTTAGACGGCTTGGGTGCATTGATCCCACCCCACTGTCAGGTCAAACTGTTGCGTTCTTTAACATATTTGTTAAAGCGAATTTCTTGTTGAATCTGTAGACAAACTCGAAGATGAGCCATCCATTCACACTCGAATACATGCAGGAAGGCGAAATTCCGTCAAATCACTTCGATGTAGATGGTACAAAACTGCAAGAAGTTCAGCACGAATCAATGGCGGATAACAGTCAAATCAACTCACCACGACCGAGTACTTGCGACAGTAATTCGCTAAATGACGGATCTCAGACCGATCCAGCTGCAGAAGATATTGAGGCCATGGAAGACATAAAGGAAGAGACGAATGTAGCAATCACAGATAATGAAAGAGTGAGTTTCCTCAAGATCCTGAGAATGGCCATGAAACGTAGGATGGAGATATTTGCAGAAGAAGTATCCATTGTGGGTTTGTCTTACTTGTTCAAACCATCATCGAACAAAGTCGGTTCCGTGATCCGTAAGGTCATATGGACAATGCTTCTCCTGTTCGGAACAGGTTTCATGGTTTTCCAGATATACGATCGCATATCTTATTATCTGACATATCCAACCATCGTCAACTATCGAGTAGCTTACAACCGATCTCTACGCTTTCCTACGGTGACCATCTGTCCGGAGTTTCTTTTAAGCAGGAAAGCTATCCTTTCTTTGGGTAATGAAATAAAAAAATGTCCGTCTAAATTAGAAAGCCATTTTAATTAATTAATTAATTAATATTAATAATCGTAATAATAATAATAATAATAATAATAATAATAATAATAATAATAATAATAATAGTAATAGTAATGGTAATAAAATATTAATAATAGTAGTAGTAATAGTAGTAGTAGTAGTTGTAGTAGTAGTAGTAGTAGTAGTAGTAGTAGTAGTAGTAGTAGTAGTAGTAGTAGTGTAGTAGTAGTAGTAGTAGTAGTAGTAGTAGTAGTAGTAGTAGTAGTAGTAGTAGTAGTAGTAGTAGTAGTAGTAGTAGTAGTAGTAGTAGTAGTAGTAGTAGTAGTAGTAGTAGTAGTAGTAGTAGTAGTAGTAGTAGTAGTAGTAGTAGTAGTAGTAGTAGTAGTAGTAGGAGTAGTAGTAGTAGTAGTAGTAGTAGTAGTAGTAGTAGTAGTAATAATAATAATAATAATTATTATAATAAGGGATCCCTTGGGACCATCCCTGTTTTGCCTACAGCTGCAGCCAACCCTCCGATCGCTACGCTCTGGGTTCAAGCTGGGATATCTGGACGATCTTTCGCTGGGAGGCGGTATTGAGGATGTACGACAGGACCTTGCCGCGGTGAAGGAGCTGGAGACGTCGCTCGACATTTGCCTGAACAGACATAGGCGTAAACTCCTGTAGGCCGCTAGGCTCGAGCCCCCCCAATAATTGAGGCTCCAGGCCTGCCCAGGCTTTGAGCCCCCCCAATAGTAATATATTTTTTCGCTAAACTCAGGGCTTAAAGTGTGAATGGACGGTCATGGACGGAGCCTTTTAACTTATTTTCAAGGCTGAACACCGTCCTGGCCCTGCCACTAATTTGACCACCACAGCCTGGACGCCGTCCGTGGAGCAGCCTTGGGCGGGTCAAGCTAAACTCTCCCCCTCCCAATTAGCCTTCAGTGGCTCAATGTATCTTGATTTTCGCGTGCATCCAAAGACTTCCAACATGTGTTAGCCCGTCGCTGCCCGTGGACCACGGTTTGGCCTATATGGGCTTCGCCCTTATCCCCGGGGTCAACGGTTAGCCACAGCATCTTCCGAACAACAGATGTCTTTCCGGTACATATAATATATATACATACAAACATACATACATATATTATATACGTATCAATATATATACATATATACCGTATCAATGTTACAGAGGAAGTAATCTTCGGAAAATAAACCTCGAGTTTTAAAATAAGTAGGTCTACTGTCTCCATTGTTCGACTTTTTGACACAGCTTTTGACAAAGCAACATGTAAATAGCTGTGCCCCGGGTTCGCTTCCCGGTCGGGTCGGATTATTATCAGAGATTAATTTCTCGGATCTTTACTGCGGGTGGCTCGGTCGCATTATAAACGTGGAGTACAATACAACACACAATACAACACATCACAATACAACTGGGGCGCGGTGGTGTAGGGGTATGTTCGGTGCCTTGCAGCTGGAGGGTTGCGGGTTCGAATCCACCTCAAAGTCGCCGCGTAGGGACCCTGGGCAAGTCCTTCACTCGCAATTGCTCATGCGCTTCGGCGTGAAACTCCGATTCAGCGTTCGCGCAGTAGTCGGGAGCGCCTCTGAATGGGAAATCTGGTAGGGGCGCTATAACAAGTGTTCAAATACAATACAATACAATACAATTTGATGAGGGCAACTGGAGGGCACTGAGGGCAATAGCGCCAAAGAACGCTCAGACAGACTAGCTCCGTCTGCCCGACCTTTAACCCTACAAAGGGACGCTCAATGCGCTGGGGCTGACATGCCTGGGATGCAGGCTGGACGTGGCTGGTGCACAAGGCCTGAACCGTTAGGTCATGACCTGAGAAATAGCGTTGGCAGACTCTGGACCTACATAGCAATACTCGAAATATTAAAATAATAATATTAACATTATACTGGACCCTTTCTTGATTTGAACGCTTAAATAGTTAACGCAGCGGACAATCCCCCGGACGTTTCCCCCAGAAGTTGGACTGATGAAAATAATTCTCTACTTCAGTAGAAGTTGGATCGATGAAAGAAATTATTTTTCTTAAATAGAAGCTGGATTGAGGAAACAAATTCTATGGTTAAAAAGAAGTTGGATTGACGAAAGAAATTCTATTCTTAAATATAAGCTGAATTTATGAAGAAAATTCTGTGTTTAACTAGAAATTGGATTGATGAAAGAATTTTTTTGCTTAAATGGAAGTTATATTGATGAAAGAAGGTCCTTATTTCAATAGAATTTGGATTAATGACAGTTATCATTGACAATGGTAGAGTTACCTACTTACTGTTTACTAATGTCCGGGGGGAATTGTCCGGATACCGACGCATCTGTACGCCATCCGCCTCCTAGGCCTAACTGTCTGTGTGGGCCACTCGAGGTCGTGGGCCCCCCCAATATTTTCGACAAGTTTACGCCTATGTGAACAGACACAAATGTGAGAATTTTTCGGAGGCTGAGGACACGGGTGAAGAATTTGAGGGCTTCCAACGGGTGGACCGTGACTCGCTGCTACTCCTTGGCGCCCCGCTATTCAGGTGTAGGGCACTGGATGAGGCGCTTCTTAATCACAGCGACTCGCTGGCCCTGGCGGTGAGTATGTTTGCAGGCACAGGCGGCACTCATGATGCTTCGGGGCGGCGAAGCTTTTATGGGTATATTTCACAACAGGCGTCAAATTCAGAAATAGAATTAGAGAAAAAGAAAGTCATGCAAAATAAAAAAATTCTTACAGGAATAATATTCGTGTAGGAATTTTTTTATTTTGCATGACTTTCTTTTTCTCTAAAAATAATATTATTACTATCTAAAAAAATAGTATTTTACTAGTAGTGCTGAAGCATACTTAATATTGAGCAGAGCTTAAATTTGATAGATTTAGCCTAATTTTTTTATTTTATTTTTTACTATGTGAAACACATACAACGTTGATTCCTAAATATTTACAACTCCGTTACGTAATAAATACACAATACAACATACCGCCAATGTTTATAATTAGTGATTAATTAGTATTAAGTGTGCATTAATTATTACACAGCAACCTAAATTATTTTTGACGACAAATTATCTACATGTACCATTAAATAAATTCATTTTAATAGAAAAATAAAGTAACGGAGTTGTAGTAACGGAGTTGTAAATATTCTTAATTAGGTCTCCATGCTTACCGGACGAGTTAAGATCTAAAAAAATAGTTAGTTTATAGTGGCCAGTCTATCAGTTTCAATATTATTTTCGAAAAAAAAATATTATATAAATAGGCAAAGTGCAATAATTACAGTCACGGAGTTTTAAATCTTTTTATACTATTACATTACCGGATAAATTTCCGAAAATTGTCAACAGAAGCAAACATCCATATTGATTTCTTGTTGGTAAAATCAATGCAGACATGTTCCATGCTATCGAAGATGTCAATTCAGAAACCGAGAGTTTTCAATTTATTCCACAGATGGCAGAAATCCATTCGTAACGGTGTTGTAACCAATATTTGAAGACAGATGGTTTTATTTATTTTTTTATTATTTAGTTCGTTAATACGTTAATAAAACCCACATAGAGCAATGGATATGTGAGTTAATGATCTAAAAATTATAAAACATCAGTTCAGCGTTTCAGCTGTTATCCTGACGTAACGTTGAATTGACTCAACATTAAAAAGGACAATTTCTATTTCGGTTTAAATTGGTATTATAATTTTTTTCCCATACTCATACTAATCATCTAAATAATATAATAGAGATAATTTCTTATAACTAATTCATGCCCTACAATGTTTTTAAAAATTATAAATGATAATTTTACTCTTTGCGTAAGCCGTCCAAAGGAGAAGACGGAAATTTATCTAATTTGCCTCCTGTTGGGAAATATACCCATATATCTACTTCGAGCAGCACAGTGTTGGGGTCACCTCTTACTTGAGAAAATGGACACCCAGATGCGATGTGGCCTAGAAAAGATCCTTAACATCGATCTAAGCGATATTCAGTGGAAACAGGCCTCGCTTCCAATCAGAGACGGCGGACTCGGGATCAGACAGGTTTCGATGCTGGCAACTTCAGCTTATCTAGCGTCAGCTGCATCGACCAGGTCGCTCGTTGGGGCCGTACTCGAGGTGGACGAGTGGAGCGACGCATACATGGAAGAAATCATGGAAGCCCGCAAACCAACGATGCCGGGCGGAGTGGAACCAGCCTTGACTAGCCAGAAGGTTTGGGACAGACCTCTCATAGACATCGACAAGGCGAAGCTTGGGCTTTCAACAGCGACCCACTCAACCGGGCGAGGTTGAGCGCAGTGACATCGCCCCACGCTCGAGGTTGGCTCTCGACCTCTTGCGGGTTGGTCCTTAGCAATGAAGCCGTTCGGGGGCCTCCACCTGGGGCTCGACCTCTGTGCGCCTCATAAATGCCAGTGCGGTGAGATCGCAGATCCAGGAGGACATCATGGACTGGTCTGCAGGCGATCTACAGGGAGAGCGGCCCGCCATTTTGCCGTAAACGACATTATCTGGAGAGCCCTCATGAAAGCTGACATCCCAAGCTCGAAGGAGCCTCCGGGCCTGATCCGATGTGATGGCAAGAGACCAGATGGGGCCACATTGGTCCCTTGGGCGAGGGGCAAGTACGTCGCTTGGGACGCAACAACTATCCACACCTGCGCTGCCTCCTACATCCATCTGACGTCGGCAATGCCTGGGGGAGCAGCCGAACATGCCGCAGACAGGAAGCGTGCCAAATATTCATCCCTCCCCGCCACTCACGAGTTCGTTCACGTAGCCGTCGAGTCGCTGGTTCCCGTCAACCGTGCAGGCCGCGAGTTCTTTATGGAGTTGGGGCGCCGAATGACAGCCGTCTCAGGCGACCCTCTGGAGACCGTGCACCTGTTCCAGCGTTTGTCCATATGCACTCAGAGATTCAATGCGGTAGCCTTCATGGGCACTTTGGCACAATGGACCGGGGAGGAGGACCACTAACTCCAGATTGATGGCATACCATAGGATAGTTTCTAAGTGCCTGAGGATCATGTGTACCTCGGGGCAAAATAATAATAAGACTAATAATAATAGTAATACTAAGAATAATAATAACAGGTTAGTTTTAAGATTAGTAAAGAACATAGTAGAGTGGCTCTTGTGCATTAAGCGTAGTGTAATAGTGGGGAGATTCCAGGTCATAAGACCAGCGCTTGAAGAAAAACGCAGTTGCCTAATAACTTCCCGAGAGCGGGAAACCTAAAGCTCAGCTTGGTCCGCCGAGCGGAGGGTGGATCGACGCTGAACACTCGAGGTTGGGCAACAGAGTTAACGTAGATTCGGGAGAGCTAGCCCTCAACGCAGCGCCAAACCAAGCCCTTGAAGTTATCCGCTATGAGAATGGGGCCAATGCATGACATCCGAAATATGGCCACATTTGGGATACGGCCAATATATCTAATTCCCAAGGGCGGAGATCTGGGGATCCACCGAGGCAGAAGGCGTTCATACCAGTTGACGGATTTGCTGATAACATCTTCTTACTTGATAACATCATAATGGGGCCCAGCGGCAGAGGAAACCGGTTTGCCTGGCCTTCTTGGATGTGGCCAAAGCCTTCGATTGTGTCTTTCATCAGACACTGGCTAGGTCACTGAGGAGACTGGGTGTGCCATCGCCGCTGGTGCAAGACATTGCCCAGATGTACACCTACGCATCGACCGTCCACAAAGTAGGCGGTCAAAGGAGCGGCCCAATAGGATGTGGCCGTGGCGTAGGCCTACGTCAAGGCAAACCCCTTTTGGCCATCCTGTTCAACTATGACAGTTGAACCCGGCCATCGGGTACTTTCTGAACAAGGAGGTCATGGTCCGATGTTGGGCTTTTGCTGATACCGTTTTTTTTCATGCCAAGGCATCAGCTGGCGAACTGGAAGTGCCACGCATGCAATACACAATGCCGACGCTCAAAGCCTGTCGGATGGGTACGGTGGAGGAGTCGGAAGACCCGGTAATGCAGAGCGTGGATACAAGTCCACTCTTCCTGGGGGCAAAAAGGAGGTGTGCAAAGACGGCAAGAGTGGCCGGCCGGGAGCTGAGCAACAGCAAAGACGCCAACGACTTTCTGGCGATACAGCTCCACACATCGGTGGATGGTCGGGGATTCAAACAGCAGGGACACTCCTCCCCGATGTAAATGCGTGGGTGACCGATGAATCCGCCCTCCTCTCGGGAAGTGACTATATCCAGGATGTTAAAGTGAGGGGGAACCTGTTACCGTCTGCGGGCTCAGCTCACGCCAACGGCGGATAGGACCAGTATGGTGTGAGGCTGAGTGCAATGCTTGGGGCCCCCTGGCTCACATCTCGCAAAAAAGTGTGCGAGGACCCACCGTCCCCGGTGTGATAGTCATAACTCGGTTCTTGATATTCGAAAGATCAAGTCAAAGGGTCACTCGGTGATCCATGAGCCGGTCATTCCTACTGGAGTTTGGAGGCGCAAGCCTGACTTGGTGGCGCTGGTGGACGACGTTGCCTATGTCGTTGATGTCACCATTACCTCTGACTGTAATGATATGACCGCTCCTTATGAGGAGAAGGTCTGCTACCATGCTAGACTTGACGTCATCGACTGGGTGGCTAATGTCTATCCGGCATGCCGTGTGTATTAGGGGTGGTAGTCCTGAACTGGCGGAGAGCTCCCCACCATGCTGCGTCAAACCTCCTCCGCAAGCTTAGAGTGAGTGCTAGTGATGAAACCCTTATGTCGCGCCGGGTGTTTACCAATACCTCCAACATGTTCCGAAATTACACCCGGTCGACTATGAGGGGTCCGATGACACCGGACGTTGATGAAGCCTAAGCACCGCTTTCATGAAAAGCCATACCCATTTCGGACCAAGTACGGAGGTCCCTCCAACGCGGTCGGCCCAAAAGGTGACATTACGCGAGTGAGTCCCTGGTCTCGATTGACCGCCAA
Source organism: Aporrectodea caliginosa (assembly GCA_020284085.1). Classification (NCBI taxonomy): domain Eukaryota; kingdom Metazoa; phylum Annelida; class Clitellata; order Crassiclitellata; family Lumbricidae; genus Aporrectodea; species Aporrectodea caliginosa. Next base: position 213,545 of record JACEVL010000780.1, read on the forward strand.
ACCTGACGTGCCACTGCCCGGGGTCAGCTCGGCCGGGCAACCATCTGCGTGCCTTTCCACAGAAAGGTGATAAATAATCTTCGGTTGGGAAGGCACAATCCCTTTGTGGGTTGGGCGTTTACTTTAAATTAACATCTTCCGTTTGCCAGCAAGAGCGAATGCCCTATGATGAAGGCTAACGATCGCGCGAACGATCGCTTCTGCTGAGGGTTAAGAAAAATATTTGAGGCGGGAAACAACGAAACAGTGGACAAGTATAGAGGCAGCACCAGTGGTCAGTGTGCCAAGCACCACCCTAAGCAGGCGCAAATGGTGGAAGTAGTCACGGCAAAGCAAATTTATGTGCCGAATGAAAATGAGTTCCTGGTCACCCGTATCACCGAAGTCCCGCATAAAGAGTGAGAAGGTGATCAATTGAAACTCTAAAGTTAAAGCCTCCAAGTTAATTTTTGTCAGCTGCTGGCGCGTACCAAACCAGGAAATGTGATCTTAGCATGTAGCCAAGCTGCTGCATTAAGATGCATCATTATTTAACTATCCATAATTAAATGCGTTTTATACTGTTGTCTGATTCTAAGCAACTTTTAGTTCAAGTTGAAATTATGCTGAAATTTTCAGGTCCCTCGACTCAACAATATGCTTCAAACCGTTTTCCGCCTATTTGGGATGCTGAATTCGGCGACTACCGTTTGCTGAACTTAGAAGACCTGAATTACGACTGGGAGATGTTTAGCCGTTATGTTGCTGTAAATGCGATGAACTCATTGCTCGAGGTAAGATCGTTGATAACATTAGACCTGCAATCAATCGAGCGCCTTCAATGCATGAAGCATTTCTCCACTAAGGAGGTAGCCTCTACAGCTGGATCATGGATGAGTGCCTATGTATCTTCTGCATACTGGTGAGCCGTAACTTTCAAAGAAAGTGTCACCAACTCTTTTCTTTCTTAGTTGTGAGCTACCTCAAGAACTTTCCTTATCTCTACATATAAATTTCTCAACGTCTTCTAACTGTTTAAGAATTAAATTGACACAGTTCTTTGAATGTTTCTTTCTTTCTTCAAACACAGTTTAATAACAACAAACTCAACTCTTGCCTTAAAACAACTGTACTACACTGTATAGTTCAAATTCACTGTCATCAGCAGTTTCTAAGTTTGGCGCGCTAACTGCACGTGTAAAACAATCTACCGTCAGCCAATGTTTAGGCTACTTTAGGCCAAGCGCCCACGAGCCGACAGCGCAACTAAGGCCTAAGACTAAAACGCTTAACAATCGATACACATTATATATATATATCAACCTAAAGAACACCTGTGCTCATTATATATGCAAAACATTTGTTCACATTACCTCCTTCCCTTTCTTTGGATTGAGCAAATTAAATTTAAAAATTTGCGAAATCATCATGTACTAAATTATGCAATAAACTTAATACTATACAATACAGTAAATGAACAATCTTATAATCTAGATAAACAATCTGCTACAACATTTAATCGTCCTTTCTTATAATTAACTTCTACATCAAAAGTTTGCAGTGCTAAAGCCCAACGCACCAGTTTAGCAGACTTAGACATAGATTCAGTCAGATAAGTTAAAGGATTGTGATCGGTAAAGATGTGAACTTTAGATCCAATTATTATCTCTTTCAACTTATTTAGAGCCCAAACAATAGCATAGGCTTCTTTCTCTACAGTTGCCCATCTCTTCTGGGTGTCAGTCAATTTCTGACTTATAAATGATACAGGGCGTTCTATTCCCTTATCATCCAGCTGTGTTAAAACAGCTCCTACTGCAAAATCACTGCTATCATCAACTCTTTTCAACAACTTTTTCAATAACTCTTCTCAATAACTGCTTTCAACAACTCTTTTCAATAACTCTTTTCAATAACTTTTCAACTCTTTTAACTCTTTTCAATAACTCTTTTCAATAACTCTTTTCAATAACTCTTTTCAATAACTCTTTTCAATAACTCTTTTCAATAACTCTATTCAACAACTTTTCAATAACTCTTTTCAATAACTCTATTCAACAACTTTTCAACAACTCTTTTCAACAAACTTTTCAATATCTCTTTTCAATAACTCTTTCAATAACTCTTTTCAATAACTCTTTTCAATAACTCTTTTCAATAACTGCTTTTCAACAACTCTTTTCAATAACTCTTTTCAATAACTTTTTTTCAATAACTCTTTTCAATAACTCTTTTCAATAACTCATTTCAATAAATCACTCTTCAATAACTCTTTTCAATAACTCTTTCAATAACTCATTTCAATAACTCTTTTCAATAACTCTTTCAATAACTCATTTCAATAACTCTTTTCAATACTTTCAATAACTCATTTCAATAACATCTCTTTCAATAACTCATTTCAATAACTCATTTCAATAACTCATTTCAATCAGACTTTCAATAACTCATTTCAATAACTCATTTAATTTCAATAACGCTTTCAATAACTCATTTCAATAACTCTTTTCAATCACCCATTTCAATAACTAGTTTCAATAACTCATTTCAACTCACCTTTAGTAACTCTTTCAATAACTCATTTCAATAACACTTTCAATAACTCTTTTCAATAACTCTTTTCAATAACTCTTTTCAATAACTCTTTTCAATAACTCTTTTCAATAACTCTTTTCAATAACTCTTTCAATAACTATTTTCAATAACTCTTTTCAATAACTCATTTCAATAACTCATTTCAATAAATTTCAATAACTCATTTCAATAACACTTTCAATAACTGATTTCAATAACTCATTTCAATAACTCATTTGAATCACTCTTTCAATAACTCATTTCAATAACACTTGAAATCAGTCATTTTAATAACTCATTTGAATCACTCATTTCAATAACTCATTTCAATAACTGATTTCAATCTCACCTTCAATAACTCAGGTCTGCCATTTACTTTGTCTCAGGAGGCATTTTAGTTCAGGTCTTTCCCGATATGAAACTGGGTAGGACTGTGAAGCTTGTGTTTTTGTTCAAACCAAAATGACTTTTTTCAATGATATTTTGCGCAAAATGATGCAAAACATTCTGATTCATAGCCAGGTGTTCATCTGCTGTTGTATTGACTGACATTTAGACTGTGCTTTATATCAAATGATTTGTAGCCTCAACTTCGCTTTCCCTGCTTCCAGGATATAGTTTCCTTCCCTGGCTTACTATAAATTTCCTTTTAGAAGGTACCTTTATTTTCGATGTTCTACTTGCTTCTACTCTTCGAGGCTGTTTTTAATTTTCTCAGGTGGTTATTCTTAAAAGACACAAGTTTCCGTCTTATGTCACTGTCTGGTCTCTTGGAAATTGTCTTGATTGTCTGAGAGAGGTTATATGCCTTGTTTTCATTTGCCAGAGCGGTTGTTTGGAAATCCTGAACAGTGAACTCGGTCGTCTTCCGAATCAATCTCTGACCGTAGAAAAGCTCCAGGTGGAGTTCTGCGCCAACAATTTCTTCGAGACAAGTGAGAGCGTCATGACGCAAGAGCAAGTCATCAGATATGATTTACAGGATCTGTTCCTTGAACAAGGTAAATGATTATGTTATGTGATACTGTTAAAAAGATGAGGATAACTCAGCATCTTAAAATAGCATTATATTCTCAACCGTCAAACAATATGGGCATACAACCTGGTCAAACAAAACTGCCAGTACCTTCAAACGTGTCCACATTCCGTTGAGGCGACCGTTTAGCAAGCAACTCGGTTGGTCTTAAACTCTTCATAACAACTCGAAACCGACAGCAATTTATACTTAACCGTAGTTTTAAGAAACTGCTTAAATATACATCGAAAATTTGGCATCTCTATCGTAACTATATAACGCGACCACAACAAGCCTAAATAAAATCTGCCAAACTCCGAAAGCCAATCCTCGTTGCATCTTGTATAGCCTATAGGCAAGACCATAATGCCACACCATCTTAGAAACTTGTCATGCAGAACATTTCTATCCTATAGTCCATAATCTCTGTCTCTCTGTCTATGTAAAGTAGTCGGGAGCGCCTCTGAATGGGAAATCTGGTAGGGGCGCTATAACAAGTGTTCAAATACAAAAAAATACAATACAATAAAGCACGCTCATCAATATTCAGGTTAGCTCACTAGGTCACGTAGCTTAGATACAGTAGCACTATGTACGGTAACAACATACTCTGTTCTGGGGAGCTAATTATTGAAGAGTTAGAAATACTCTTTTCAGTAAGCTCAGACTTCCAAACATTAAGTCTTGTTTAATTGTATGCTGCCCCGATCAATCAGACAATCATTCAATCTTTGTCTCCAATACTCTAATTCTGGTACAGTCAGTCGATCAAACCCCAATCAGTGATAATCGGTCATTTTTGGACGTAGCTTCCAACATGCAATCTGAATATTGACAAATAATAGAGAAAACCTTGTCTTATTTCGAATGCTGACAGCTGTATTCAGATTAATTGTCTCTGAAACAGTTTCCAATCTGGGTGCCACAGCTGGATGGCAGAATGTCAGACAATGTTAAAAACTACTGATTATCACTACCGACTTAGGACTGAAACTATTTTTTAAACTTAACGTAGTATAGAATAGTCACAACGCTGCAACTGCAGTTGAATACATAGAGTGTGGCTTGTCCTAAACTGAAGAACTAACGGGAAGAAAAATAAATGAAACTAAGGCCATGTTCTGCTGACTGAATGACTTTTAGTAAGAGTGCCTTTGCTCTGAGGAAGGTTGGGGTCTTGGGGACCACTGCTGTTGACGTTTTATAATTGACTAACGCTTGCCCGTCCTAAGACGGTTGAAATGACCTTCATAACGTATACGATAGGTGCGCCATCTACTGATATGAAATTCATTCATTCTGAGAATTTATATAGCGCCTCTTCAAGATATCTACTCAGAGGCGCTCTCTACGCTAGCCTATATGATGTTAAATGTCATTACACGAACGAAATATTACATATTACAGTTAGCAAAACAATGAACAGTAACTGTCAGTAAGCTAGAAGAGTCACCGTGCACTGGCGGGCCAACGCATACGCTAATGCCAACAATTTATCGTCTTCGGTGCATCTACGGGCGTCGAGGCTGAATGACAGAATGGGTAAAAAACCTGAAAAACTACTGAATATCTGCTTAATTTAATATTACTTAATTTAATTAAGTTTTCTTCAAGATAGTTCATTATCTTAATAACGAGCACCGTTCCTTGATTTCAGCCACAGTGTTGCGACTATTCCTACGCTAGTTTATGTTTTATAAACCGTAATAGGCCTATGTCAGCAGAATATCTGCTTACATACATGTAGGCCTATTACGGTTTATAAAACATAAACTAAGCGTAAGATATTAAGATATTAAGATAATGAACTATCTGGAAGAAAACTTAATTAAATTAAGGCCATGTTCCGGTGCTCGTTATTAAGATAATGAACTATCTGGAAGAAAACTTAATTAAATTAAGGCCATGTTCCGTTGACTGGTGACTTTAGTTAAGGTGCCCTGCTCTGAAACAAGTTGGGAACAACTGGATTAATCAATACGGAATGGATTGCAAGGCTGAACAATCATTGCAGTGCAACCTGGGACCTAGTCGTGTGTTTTATTCCTTTTATAAACGGTCATCTGCATCTGTCACCGTTATTCATAAATTCACTTTTCATAGCCGTCAGTCTGTCAGTACAGTAGGCTTAATCCAAGTGAGTTAAGAAGTCACTTACCAGCAAGAACTTGGTATTTTCAGCCCTCCAGTAGGCCTACAACAATTTACAGTAATTTGTATTGAGTCCTAGCTAGATCATGAAGAAATGTGTTACTCTATGCACTTCGCTGATTAATAACTGTTTAATGTAATGCGGATATCTCAGGCCACAAGTATTAATTAAACAGCCCGTTATTAATGCAACAATCGGCCTAAGAATCCGCGCCCCTATTCCCTGCATTGGGTTTCAAGTCTTAGATGATTGACAACCCATGTGCCACCCTTCAGTGCAGCACCAGGGCTGTGACAGGCTTGGCAAAGGTATTAGCATGATCATTGTTGATTTATTTTCAATTTTATTGTTCTTTTGAATGGTGCCATCTATTTTGTTGTCTTATTGTGGTGCAATCATTTTTGTTTTGTAACAAAAATAGCTGATGGAATGAGTTTTAGTGATGAAAGAAGGCAGATAAATGCTCCCCTACTCCCTGCTTCCGAGATTACATGACCGTTTTATTCCACAAGCGGAAATCTCACACGCAGATCGTTTATAATAAGAATGTATGTACACTAAAGTGCGGATATGCAATTGGTTTAATAAATAATATACTTACTTACTTTTACTTTGCTGCATGGGTGATAGCTGTACTAACACATGTAACAGTAATATTGTGAGGGATATTAATTGTAGCCGTTCCCCTACGGCCCTACTCCCTGCACCTGAGACTACATGACCGTTTTATTCCACAAGCGGACATTCTCACACCCAGATAGTTTATAATAAGAATGTCAAACTTTGTATAAATGTATGTACAGTTCTTAAGTTAGTAGGTAACATACTGGAGATGAACCCTAAAGTAGTAAATTGTATGTATGTTTTTCATTCATTATTTCAGTCATATTGCTATTCACTGCTAGTTTAATCATTCCAAGCGGATGCAATGAGCCGTTGAAGATCTGAATAAACTAGATGCCTAGATCACCCTCAGCAAAATCAGCGACCTAAGTCTGAATATAATATAACAATTAACAAAGCAGTTACGTTGCCACAAGCTCTTGTACTCATTTCTTCTTTAGCATTCTTTTCACATTGAATTAGGCAATGCACAGCTAACTTTTTATTACAGCGGGTTTGGAGAGTTTGTGGTTGCAAAACACTCAGTGTTTAATCTAGACGTCTCTCGGGGAAAGTTCCCCCAGGATCGAGTTTCCCCAGAAAAATTAAAGAGATGAAATTTTGTACAGAAACTGTGAAATTTAGGGGTAATTCCCCCAGGAGGATTTATTGTTGTTGTTGGATACCGGAAAAATTCTTGCTTTAGAAAATATTCGTTACTACCCCCCCGGTCGTCAACTTTTCAGATATGTTGGGGATACCACCCCAGAACCCTAGATTCCCCCCCCCGACAGCAAGGGAGTAGATTAAACACTGCAAAACACTGTATGCAGTAATGTGAATAGTAACAAGACTGAACAAACTAGTTGAAATGTTTTATCAGGTTTTCATCATGTGGATTGTTCTAAACATGTCGTTGTTTCTTAAATTCTTTAGAGCTGGTGTGCACAATGCTAGGGTATGCGGAGTTCCTGCACATCGACTGGCTGAAGCAGATAATTTCCTGGCAGATGCCACCTGGTTGCTTTGGTGAACAAGACTTGGATAAGGAGAAACATTCCAGAAGAGAGCAACGAGACTCAGGAACAGTTGTTGATAGCGGAGTTGACTTCGGACAACCAACACGTGTCATTCATCCTGCTCAGCCCAATGAACATCTACCTGTGAGATCCACACCACAGGGAAAACCAGAGTCTTTAGGGAATGCTGGGGTGTTGACAGGGGTTAAACCATTGTCCAATGTGCTTACAAAACCTGCTGGTCGTAACCCTAGAGAAAAGTTTGTTGGTTTGAATTCGAATGCACGCAACAGCGGTTACGATGACTCGGAGATTCAGAGAGGGATCGCCGTCATGGGAATGAATCCGATAGATGCGGAACTAGGACAGCTTGGCAACCATCATATTAAACTAAATCGTCGTGGTGGCTTTTCAGAGCAAGCTGTTGGTGAGCATAGTCATGAACAGGGAAGAGTTGGTGACACTCGGATGACGATGGAAGAAAATATGGGCAATCAGGGATCTGGAAGGGTTGGAAGCGTCTGGAAACATTTGATTCCGGTGACAGAGACTGGTGGTGGTGACAATCAGCCGAGCGTAGCATCAGATGAAGACAACTTCCGGATCAACCGACAGATCAATCGAAAGCTCCTAGAGGAAAAGTCTCTCAGTGGTAAGATGTTTGAGAAAATCCTAGCTATAACATGCAGAGCAAAAACAAAAGCCTGAACGTTCAGTATCTGTTGGTTTGGCTGTAGCATGACTGCATGGCTCGTTTCCCATTGTTCGGCCTTATTGTTGTTGGCCCTTTTTCTGTCCTTGTTGGTGTCGATAGTAGGCTGATAACCTCTGATGGCAACCACTTACTTTGTGGGTCATTAGTAGTTGACACCCAATTAGTCATAGATCTGCAGAACCCCATGTTTGTGAAGGACTTTGGTTAATGTTGTTTGGAAACTTACACATCTATACACTATAAAAGTATGTGAAAAGTTCCACCAATTTAGGTGGTCCCAGAGGTCGACCAATATATCTCTTGAACTTCCACCATTGATATGTAGAGCTATACCACCAACTGCACGCGTAGTCCACCTCTGCAAATGCGGATTGCTGCACCAGTTATTCATAGAATGATTTACATGTCAAACGGTGAAAGGTTCCCCAGTTTTTGGTGGTATGCTCCACCATTTATTGGTAGAATGTTCTGCCATTCAAAGGTGAAATTTATGCTACATCAGGACAGATTGGTTCAATAGTCCATCACTGAGAGCTTCGAATGCTCCACCAGTTTTCGGCGGAAGATTTTCATAACTTCTATTATCCATTACACCATAAAAATTATTGTCACTTGTTGCGTTTTGATAACAAGACTTTGATCGAATAGCCTACACGAAAATACATACATACATAGAGCTATTTAACGCATCTGAATATAGATGTTTTCAATTTCTGTGCATTTTTTGTCTTGTATTTGTCACATTAGATGGATGCTTGTCACATAAGACGGCTGTTGCAATGGGAGCCTTAAGTCAATATCTCCGATTTCTTATCTTCGCTAATTCGAGTGGGTTTGATGCGACAAAGCATCTCACTGGCATCAATTATCTGCTGAATCCAGACAGCGTGCTTCCATCGTCTGTTCCATCTGCATCCGGTCTGATGAAAAAGATTCCATTGTTGTTCGGAGGAAACGCAGTAACGTCTGGTTTCGTGAAATCATCTACAAGCACGAAGATGTATGTTTGGGATGATGCAAACGAAGACGAAGATCGATTGGACTTAGTCCGGCAACGTGGCATGCACGTTGACAGGTTTAAGGACAGAGCAATCAGGAACGTGGACGAGACAAAGAAAGGTAAAAATTCTGAAGCTGTCGACCTTTACGATGAAGATGATGCAAATGATGTTGCCATGGATACGGAGCGTCCGGTCGTGAAAAGTCAAGAGGATGATGATCTGTTACTTTATCAGGAACTCGTGAATGCAAGGCCCACAGTTGTTGCATCTGGTACAGAGGTAGCAAATCGTTTTAAAGCTTCACATATGCAAAGTTCTCGAGATTCAAGTGTTGAGGGAGTGTCATCGATTAGCTCAACTTACGCTTTTGTTGTAGTCATCACTGCAGCGATCGTTCTTGTCTTGTATAGGTCGCTTCCGAATCATAGAATTGGCATTGAATGCAGACAATGCCATGGTCATCGGAAATAAATTTCAATTTCAGCGTTTTCCAACAGAAGAAACTCGAAATATGTATGAGTTGTGGGAAAATTGGAATGCATTGTAATAAAAATACAGCCCGTAAAAACAAAGTTTTTTACTATATCCATCTAGTATCCTATAATGCGTCTTACGAAGCAGTTACCTCTACAAATATATAGTCCGCCGTCATTTTACGACATAGCATGCGTTTAATGAGGCAGCGCATTTGGCAACGCTGGCCAATGGCAACGCTGCGTGTTGGAAAAGGGGATTCCCCGATTCGAAAAGTTGAGTCCCCGATTCTATAAGCTAGCCTTCTTTGGGGGAGCTGAAATTTTGAAGAATGAAGTGTCTGCGAGGGCGAGTCTATCTGCCAAGTTTCATGACGATTGAATGATTGGAGTGATCGAATTAGTCGTCGCAAGATTTGACTTTTTAGCCTGTGGCTGTCAATCAAGCAAGCAAAGCAAGCAAGATTTCCGCAAGTTAAACTAGATGGATAAAAACAGTCTCCACTTTCCTTTTGCTTAAATTCAGTTGACTGATTTCAATCAACTGAATTTACGCAGCTGATTACAATCAACAACCCTGGTTTGATGGAACATTGATTGTCCCATTACGATATCCAGTCCCCTTTGATGACTTCCAAAGGACAACCAGCCTTAACAGAATTAGATTCTGGTCAAAGCTGATCCTCTACAACCTCTATAAAGAAAGTCGACAAAAACAGTGACCTACGTTGGACCTCTCCCTCCCCATTGTTTACATATGGCATTACCATCCTTCCATCCCACTGTTTGGATGTCCACACTTCTCTAAAGAACTAACAACTAGATTTGAGTGCTCTGTTGCTCTTGCAGGGCTAAAGATGCTATGGGAAGGGGTACTTTGATAATGCCATATCTAGCAAAGGGCTGCTGTTGTATCAAGACTGCTAGCTGTCTCTGACTGTCTGTCTTTGACTGAATTTGGTGTTAAAGACAGTGACTGTGCTGAACTCACTGAATGTATCAAAGTTAGTCGAGGCCATCCGCATTGAATGTATCCGGGCTTTTAAGTAATGTGGGAACAGTGGGAACGGCGTTCCCACTGCTCTCGAAATTTTTTGTCTGCGTTCCCACTGCTCACCATGCAGTGGAACCCTGATAACACATGCATTCCAATAAAACCCTTCTTCGGAGTTCCCACTGCTCACCCAAACCACTTTAAACACTGTATGTAGCCCCCTCCATTCATCAGAATTGGAATGATCTCTTCCCCTCTCTTTATGCATCATTGGATGTTCTGTTTTGGGGGACTCAAGTGTTCACTGACTTATGAATGAAACAGTATCGGCATGATAAAAAAGAACTGTAAAACAAGAGGGGTAGAGATGAGGGAGAAAGGAGATAAGTAATGAACAATAGGAAAAGGAGCAAAAGAAATAATACAACTGGTGTTGGATGACAATGTAGTCAATAGTAGATATCTTGAAGGGGCGCTATATCAAGTTTCATTGATTGATTAATTGATTGAATAGTTCCAGGGTTGTAAGAGCATGGGTGTGAAACCTCTGCTTCTTGAAAAGAAATTACGTTTATTAGGTTTTATTGTTTGCTTCTGATTATGAAAACAACTATGTTGGTGCAAGAAAATTTAAGTTTCAACAGTTCAGCGTTGTTGTGCAAGCTGATGCAACATAATCTGCTTAGACTCCACCAGTGACCATCCATTTACTATGCACACATGGAAGGGGAATGGATTAACCCAAATGCATATGCTTGCGTGTGGGGGTCTACTGATAATGTACGTACACATAGAAAAAGGGGCGGGGAAGGGTGAAACCTCGATAATAATTTATTATTGTTCTTAAAAGGAGCCACTGAACAGCTATCATGCAAGTAGCGTACTACCAGAAGAAGTATGTCTGTGGGAGAGGTGTAACTTGTATGCCACGTAGCCTCTGACTGCTATTAACGATTGTTTCTGCGTGCATGGATTAAAATAGACCGTTCTATAGGATCCGGGGGTGCGTCAGGCGTAGGCGTAAAAAAGTACACATGCGTACAGGGAGGGGAGGGCCAATTTCCCGGATTTCTACGTAGGCCTACATACTTAATGGTTGGCCTCCAATCCCCAGGATGTTAATGACAATTTAATTCCAACAGAAATATGTAAAAAATCAGAAATCTGAATTTTAAATTTCTACCGAAAACCTAATGTGGTTTTCTGAAAACCTTAAACCATGAGGAACGTACATCTTGTGCTATTTGTGTAGGAGTGATTAGCACTTTAACGACGAGCTGCATTGGTTTTCCAGTCACGTTTAGTACATGCGCACCGTTCTGTGTTAAGAGACAAATTCAAATTTAGCACAGGAAATTGACTCAATCTGAGCCTATAGACATTTGGTTTTTCTTTGTTGATGCATAATCAGTGTTTTTATGAAATTACGATTCCTTGATTGTCATTGATGACAGGAGAATGTTTAGTAGTAGATATGCAGTGGTCTGCGTTTCAGATCGGGAAATTACAGACAGAATTTCGTTAGGGGTCGTCCATAAAAGGCATAAATTGCAAATTGTCTGCATTTTGCAATACCCTCCCTATCCCTGTCCGCACTCCAACCGAGTAATAAGGCCTAGATTAGTTTAGGCTAACCTGTTAATTTTGCAGGGCTAACTGTGCATCATCCAGCATACAGGGCTTTAATTAGATCCAGTACTGACTTCCACTGTCTGAGTAAAGTTCAAGCCCAGCGGTCAATGAGGTCAAACGGCCAAAGTCTAGCCCAGTACAGGCCCACGGGGAGGCAAACCAAGGGCATGACACCAGGACTGAAGACAGCGCGGATAGAAGGCAAGAGACCGCAGGAGGCAAGGGAAACAGAAACACCACTAGGTCCCAAGGACACGGACATGTCGGACAATCACCCAGGGAAGGCACCCCAAAACCGCTATAGTATTCTGAAACAAAGTCTCTGGGAGAGATATTTGATCCCACGTTGAAATAAAGTCTCCCCTCTGCCTCCGTCCTTCCATCCATCTCTTCCTACCTCCAACCGTCCGTCCATCTCTCCCTCCCTCCATCCCTACCTCCCCGTCCCTCCATCCCTGCCTCCCTCCGTCCCTACCTCCAACAGTCCGCCCATCTCCCTTCCTCTCCATCCCTCCCTACCTACAAACCTCCGTCCATTTTCGGCCGTTGTGTAAGATTTTGGTGTCGCCCCCTATCGAAGCGACTGGTACTCATCCGGCTATGCTTTATAGAAATGTCGACTTCATTAAAGACATTTGTCTCCTATTATATTATTAATTAGTCTGCCTGCCTCTTTGAGGGATGCATACTCAGACAGTGCATTCTCAAAGGGTGCATGCACAATACAGATGCGTGCGTCAGTGTGTGAGAATGTGTGGCGTCAGTATCATACCTGTTGCTAAATACATGCACTAATAGTCTAATACAGAGACAAGCATAAGTATTTGATTCACACTACCTGAGTCTGAAGTAACTTCAAGTAAGTAAGTAAGTAAGTATATTCTGCAATACGCATTCCAGTGTACATACATCATATAATATGCAATCAATAATCAATATGAATAAAGCATATTATTATTATAATAAAAACAAATTTATTTCTTCATAAAGCCAACAAACTTATGTACAGACTGATTAAAAGTAACTGTTTTCAATATTTGTATAAGCCTTCGATCAGTCCTGGGCTACTGTTGTTTGCAAAAGTGCCTCGGAACGCGATTGCGTTAAATTATTATTATAATTATTATTGTTATTATTATTATTATTATTATTATTATTATTATTATTATTATTATTATTATTATTATGTCGTAGACAGTGTCAGATTATCACTTTATGTCGTTGATTATTTGTAGCAGAATTGTTTTGATCTGTCTTCAGTTTCAATGGCTATATTATTATTATTATTATTATTATTATTATTATTATTGTTATTGTTATTGTTATTATTATTATTATTATTATTATTATTATTATTATTATTATTATTATTATTATTATTATTATTATTATTATTATTATTATTACTATTATTTATTTTATTTTTTTTTAAATGCCCGAGGTATACATGATCCCTCAGGGACTTAACCTTAAACATTAATTAATTACTATTATTATTATTATTATTATTATTATTAAAGCAGTCTACCTATAAAAGTTTTTTTCGTATTATGGTCAGCTAATGGTAAAACACGGTCATGTGACCGGGGTCGAAGGGAATAGGCTAACTGCTTTTTTGGAGGGAGAAACCCATGGAGAACATGGCCCGGGTTTCCCAGGAACGCCGAAAACAGGCGGGTGTCGGCTTTAAGGCATAGTTGTTCAAAGATTGGGCTATCACTTGGGAGGTAGGCTATCGCTGACGGATCCATCAGTTCATTACAGACTGGAGCATTCCCTTCTCCCTTTGGCTGGCAAAGCCCACCATGCCGGAGCAGCATACAACAAGCGTGCCACCGTTGTCGCCCTCACCACATCGTAATATTATAATGGAATACAAACATTTATGAATTAATAAGCGCACGGCCGCCAATACATCACAATAAGATTACTCCACGGCCGCCAATTCTCCATCTCTTCTCCCTCTGACGGCCACGTGCGGCAGGTTGCGCACCGCTGGCCTAGGTGAATAACTATTGATGCGAAAATGTCGATTTTAACATTTATGTATTTTAACCTGCGACTTTTCATACCGAATATCCAATATATGAATATCAATGTAAAACGAACTTGATTGAGGTTGTGTTTCGTTAAATAGAGCCGCCCTAGGCAAAGGATTAGCCTATATACATCGGTAGGCCTACGTTTGTATTTATACCATAATGATAAGAATTTATTTTCCATGTCTCTGTTTATGCATTATTCTGATGAGTAATTGCAAAGGAGATGATTTCATGGAAGACGTACTTGCTGCTGTTGAGAAGGCTATTGTGTTTTACTCGGAGAGTTACAGAGACATGAACATCGATGGTATCTTAGGTTTGCGAGTAATAGAAGGTAAGATACTGGACTAAAATAATAGGCTATGCGATAACTTTCATACAACTTGAGCACTACATAGCCTGCAAATATGAATTTGTAAGGTTAAATGTTAATAAAAACAATTCTGTTTGAAAGGCAGTTGTGTTTCAGCTTGCTTACCTTACCCTCTTTAGGCTGCTTTTCTCAGTCAATGGACGGCCATTGGGTTGACTGGGATTGGCTAATTTGATTTGGAGTTCCAGTGAATGGTGCCCAGTGCATTATCATGTTAGAATCGCAGATCTTTTTTCATATGATATTCTACATTGATTCGAAAAATATAGACGAACAAACCATTCAGAAGGCAGCAACTGAAATTTAAGAGGAGACAGCCTGAAAGTAAGAGTGTGAATAGACATTAGAAAAGCTTGCTAGCAAGAGGGCCGTGGATCTGGATCAATTCAACCGACTTCCACAGGAAATAGTATCTGCACCAAACTTGAACACTTTCAAACAGAAACAAGACAGTTGGATAGAACTATACTATTATTTTCGCACTAAGAGCTCATATAGCTTACCTAGCCTATAATTAACTGTAACTGAAATCTATAGCGATGTCTGTCGGAGGTCTATGTCCATGCGCCGAGCATTTGTGTTTGAAGGACTTGCTCAAGGTCCCTAGACATGGACTGCCTTAGTGGAGGCTCATACCTGTACTACATGTATATGCTTTACAGGCTCTATAATAATAATAATAATAATAATAATAATAATAATAATAATAATAATAATAATAATAATAATAATAATAATAATAATAATTACGACAATTTATATGGCGCCGTAACACGGCCATGCCGTTACAAGGGCTCTATGCATTCGAATACTGTGCCCTATGTGGGTATGGAGCGTTTTATGACTTCAGTTTCTAACATCGGCATATGATTGTGGTGACCAGTCGTCTCCAATTCTCCATTACCGCCTGATCTTCTGCCAGCTGTAGACCGTGCTTTTGGTGCAATCAATCATTTATAGCTGAAATTGCTAGAGGGTGCAAGTGGCACAGAAGTTTTAAACATCTAAACTGCCCTGGCAGAGATTTGAACCCTGACCTCTGAATTTGTAGGGCCGGCAGTGCCCGGCACACTGACCACTGGACTATTATTGAACAGATGTGTAATAAAGAAATTAGCAATTCCGTTGCCTTTCACGTTCTATAATGTTACAATTTTGTCTGTTACATTTTTAGGGCAGTTCGAGCTCATGCTCGATTTTCTAAGGTCTAAATCGCCCCTTGAAGCTGGTCTCCAAAAAGTTTATGTACGTCTTGATGAGGCTCATCGCCAAGCACAAAATATAAGCCACTTTTCGTTAAGTTTCCTTGAAGAGTCGGACAAGCATTACTTCGATTCGATGAACCGTATTATCCGTCGTCCATGGTCTTTCGCCAGAAACTATCGGAGAATTGATTCGACACTGAAGTGGAAGAAATCCTGGAGTATTTGTGAGTATAAGTCATGAATGCTGTGTATTGTCTGTATGCATGTATGTACCCGGTATGTAGGGGAGACCGGGGCATAATGGGATACCGGGGTATAACGGGAAACTTGAATATTATCCGTCTTACTCACTTTTAATTGCCGAAGACGTTATCAATCGGAAGTAAAACATCATTGAAGGTGAAGGACAAAGGCAATTGCAATATCGACAAGTTTTGCTAATTTTATGACCAAAACAAGATTTTCAGGGTGTCCGAAGTAAGGTACGTTGATAATTCAAAGGTTTTCTAGAAATAGTGGAGCTATATAAAATTTGGCTTATACGGTAAATATTTAGGGTAATATATAAAGTCACATATCTCGTAAGAAATTTTGTACAAGTTCAGTATATTTTTTTTCAAAATGGCGGGCTTACTATATTGGCCATTTGGGGCATAATGGGATACAGATATCCCATTTTGCCCCATGTTATGATTCGACAGCTGCTTATTTTTGTGAGGCCTATTTCGTTATAAAAATGTGTTCACTATTAATGCGTAGAAGAGTGACTAATATACCATATAGGCCAAGTGATAGTTTTCCAAGATGATTTGGATATGGAAACGAAAGAAAGACAGCTGCTTCGTTCAGGCAAAAATCGATATGAAGTGCTCAGCTATGGCAGGCGCCAATGATGAACAAAGTGTTAGATTCGGGTAGCTTTCAGCAAGTAGAGAATCACCCTCCTGGTCAACTTCAACTGAGCCAGTGGCCAATGAAGTCGCTGCCACCAATATCAAAACACTCAAGACACCGTATGAATCCAGAAATAAAGTCATCAAACAAAATTGAAAGAAAAGTTGGTCATGACAACTCTGTATAAGAAAAGCTAACTGGAGAGTTTGGTCACAATACCTAAACTGGACAAAGAAGCTATAAAGAAACTTGTCAATCCATTTTTAACAACTGATTGACAGCTAAAATGTCTGATGTATTCGATTACATTACAAAGTAAATATATCATATATCAAACAGCAGTGCCCAAGAAAGGCAAAAGATATGGAACTGCACCAATCTTTTAGATGACGATGATACAAATGAGTGTCTCTACTGTTGTGAGGAGTTCTCTGATGAAGGCGGGATCAGATGTCAGATGTGCTTGAAGTGGACACACAACAATTGTGCTGGTGTAAACTAATATGTTATCAAATATGTGTGTGGACTCTGCAAGTAACAGCTTGGAGCACGTTTTATCAAATGAGGGAAGTCTGACCTCATAACGGAATAATTGTAATGATTTTTTAGTTTAATGTTTACTGTTATGATGCTGCAATTAAACTGCTGTTCATGGTTCATGTTAAACAGTTAGTTGCAATAAGTTCAAAGTTACAGTTTGTCAAGCTTTACCGTTTTTTATTCTGGCCTATATTCCCTTTTTTAGATGATACTTATCAAAGAGCATAATGGAAAAGTATATCCCATTTTACCCCGTGGGGTGGGGCATAATGGGATTTTTGGACACACTAGTAGGATAGCATTATCTTCAGTCTGGGTGATGCTTAAGTGGATTAATCTAATCTATGCTGTACATTAGGTGTGCTGGTATAGCCTGAGTGCAAGAAAACCCTGAATTTGTATTAACTATATGGGGTAAATTTCAAAATGCCTTAAGTATCCCATTATGCCCCGGTCTCCCCTATGTGTGTTTGGGTGTATGTATGTGTTTTTCTGTATGTATGTTTGTGTATGTATACATGTACGCATACATGTATATGTATATGTATTATGATTGTATGCATGTTCGTATGTATGCTTGTATGTTTGAATGTTTGTATCTATACATTTACGTATATATGTACATATGCATTTATGTATATATGCATGTATGTATGATTGTATTCATGTATGCATGCTTGTATATCGTATCGTATCGTATCGTATTTAAGTATTTGTAAAGCGCCTCTCGTAGGGTGAACCGTTATATGTATGTATGTATGTATGTATGTATGTATGTATGTATGTATGTATGTATGTATGCAACTATGCATGCATGCATGTATGCATGTATACATGTATGTATGTATGTATGTATGTATTAGAGCTGTCCCAAATATTCATATTTAGTTCGCTTTCTATCGAATAGTGCTCTGAATAGTTTTGTCGTATTCAGCTGAATAGTTCGTTAAATCAAATATGAATAGTTAAGGCACTATACATCAATTTATCAGATCTTATAGGCTATAGGGCCTATGTGCTATGCAAAATTAACGCTTGGAATCCAAGCGAAATGGATCGGAGTCTTGGACTATACCCATCCGTTTTTTTAGTCCCATAGGGTCGTGGCAGCTGTCAAAAATTCCGTGCTTCTCATGATAGGCGTCTAAGGTAAAGATAATTATTCTGATTATAGATGCATCAAAGATCAAATATGGGCCAACGTTCAATCGAAGATTAAGTTTTTAAATTCTGCGAACAAAAGTAAAAATTAGTTTGGAACAAATGCTTGGTTAGGTCATTTGATGAATCAGGTTGCGTCGTATTGACGTATTATTGCCTCTATGGATTGGAGTCTAGAGCTACATTGCCGGACGGACGCATGTACCCAAATCCCAATACGTTCAGCTGTTCATAAATAGGAGCCTATTTGTTACAGTAAAACTAGAAGTGGGATGAGCGATGAAAGCATGGTATACGTATTGATGCTAAATTACTGCAGTAAAACTAGAAGTTGGATGAGTGATCTAAATATTTATAGTAGAAGTAAAAGTTGGATGAGGGATGGAAACATGGCTAAAATATGTTTAAATAATTTTACGACGCTGTACTTATTGGGATCTGGGTCTATGCGGCTATGCGTCCAAGGGGCTTCTTAAAGAAACCACGAGGTCCATGTGTCACTGTCTCACTGACCCTCGGTTTTTTAGTCCCAATTTATTTATGCATCCTTTCACAACTTCGGTGCGTCAATGGACTAGCCTAAACGCCTTTATTTTTCTGCGCCAAGCTTCAAAATTTTGAAGTCACGGACTCACACTAATGGAATGACTGCTTGGGAGGTAACTCAATCTCTAGCTTCTTCGATTTTCGTTAAATTCAAGATTTATAGTGTACCGGTATTGAGGTTTTTGAAAAATTTACATTCAGCGAAGTCCATTGTGGAAATAGTTTACAATAAGGGATGGTGATCAGAGATTCAGAGCAAGGCCATTTGCACTTTGCAGAATGTGCATTGTGCACGATAATATTTTCGAGTGGTACTGGCAATTCTAAAAGTTTAACAATAGCATTAAATAATCATTTAAACAAACAAAAATGCTGAAGAATATAAGCGGTGGACTCACAACGCTATGCAACACTGCACCACGTGTCCACGTCTCTGGAACGACCTACCTCCTGAATTCCGCACTTTTTCGGTTCCTCAACCATCATCTCCAATCACCCACCATCATCCGCATCAGGCTCCTCTATCCATCACCGCCAAGGTTTTCCACTCGAAACTAAAGTCTCTCCTCTTCAAGAACTCTTACCCCGACTCAACTGATCATCTCCCTTCAAACTCTCGACCTAAACGACACCACCTTAGCAGCTACAGTTTGGAGATTACGATTACGATTATGCATGATTCAGTTGAAAGTCCAACTGAAAAAATTTGGAACGTTTCTGCAAGCAAACTTGCATAACTTTCAGTAGGAAGGACAATAATTATATTACCTTTAAGTTAGATTTGATTCTTAATTTCAAAGCCTATCAGTTAGAGTGATTGACTGCGTGGTCAGTGGTTGTGAGTGGACAGTTTGCTGTTTATATCATTGGCGTGGTGTTAATAAAACTTAAACCCAAACAATTGTTTTTCTTTTCAAAAGTACGGTACTGCAGAAATTCGCAGGAGAACGTAGTATGAAAATTTCATATCGATACATTGTTGCATTCACAAGTTTCTAGTGAGATAGACAAAATATGTATACAGACATTCAGAAATATAGTTTAGATATAAATATTATATTCTAAGTTATGGTGACCCTTAGTCTCCTTAGAAACAGTAGCACGTGAGTTGCACCCACTGTCATGGATTTGAACGGATCTTGTTTCTGTTCTTCTTACTTTTAGAAGAAATTCAGATTGTCGCTATTATTGAACTGTGATTTGATATTTCGCTTTGTCTGTTTGTGGAATTTGATCTTTTGAGAGAGATTCAGTTTTATTTCTGTGCAGTGTGGAACGGCACATTTAGTGACCATTGCATGAACGAACTGATGGGAGGACCGACCCATGCTCCGTGCAGCATTTCCAGTGAGTGCGTTACTTATATGTCTAAACGTGGAATGATCGGATATTTCATCACACATCAGCTCCTCTACACTATGCTGGCAGAACAGGTCAGCACTGAATCTAGTCTCGCCTAAAACCTCCTTGTTGGTTTGCGTGTCTAGCTATTCCATCTGCTCTTCATGTTTTATTTTCTACCCGAGTTTCAAATAAATATTGTAATATTTTTAATCAATCAATCAATATTCATTTATTCGAAAGATCTATAGCTGACACAGACGCAACTAGTAACATTTCACTAGCAGGAGAATGTTCGTTATTATGATTAGATTGATGGTGTGATTAAATGTTTTCAGTAAGCATCTTTAATAAAACTTGAGGAATATAGTTCTGATTATCTACTCGACAGGGCAAAGTTGTGCAATCGGGGGCGAAGGTCTATCTATCTATCTATCTATCTATCTATCTATCTATCTATCTATCTATCTATCTATCTATCTATCTATCTATCTATCTATCTATCTATCTATCTATCTATCTATCTATCAATCTATCTATCTATCTATCTATCTATCTATCTATCTATCTAAGATAACTACTCAGAGGCGCTCCCGACCCAGGCCCGGTCAAAGAGGAAGGTCTTAAGTAGTCTATATAGAAAGAATCAGAGAGGTCTCGCGGGAGAGAACGAAGGTCTGAGGGAGGCTATTCCAGAAAGAAGGACCAACGATCGAGAAAGCCGGACGCTGTCTAGTAGCAGAGCGAGCATGCGGAACTATGAAGTCACCTCTAGAGGCCGAGCGCAGAGATCGGCGACCAGAGCATGCCGAGGTTAAAGTGAAGAGCTCCCGGAGATAGACAGGTGATCTGCCCAGAACACAGTGCCAGACAATGGAGGAGACCCTATAATGGATGCGCTGCTGGACCGGGAGCCAGTGGAGGACATCACGCATAAATGCAGAGATGTGGCCAAACTTAGGGACACCACCAATTAGACGAGCTGCCGCTCGTCACATGTATTTTGGCGCGGAGCAGGGAATAAGCTACGGAAGACCTGGCTATGAACTTTGCAGATGCCCCTAAACAAGCCGGTGTCCGAAATAGAGTATCCCCCATTAAAATTATATCCCCTTAGCGAAATGGAGTATCCGGCCGGATTAATCTGAACGGGAGGAACTACCCCTCGTGCAAAAGTAGCCCCCATGAGTCGTACGAGATCATCCTCCCTTTAAAAAGTATCCCCTTCAACTTAATTACAAATAGTGCAATAATATTGTTAAGTCAATTTAAAACTATGTCAGTCGTGGTCATGTGCAAAGTCATATCCTACTGATTGTTGACAGGTTATCCCGTAGTTTATCCCGTAGGTTCGCAAATTATTTCATATGGTCAATTTAAAATGGAAGCTGGATTGATGAAAAAGTTGTTTCCCTAAATGGACGTGGGATTGATGAAAGCGTTTCTGTGCATAGACAGAAACTGGATTGATCGAAATAATGTTTCCCGCAAATAGAAGCTAGATTGATAAAATTAAGTTTTTAATTCAATAGAGGCTGGATTGATTAAAATAATTGTTTCCCTGAGAATAGTTCCTTCCTTAAATAAATCTCCATTGATGAAATTTTTTTGCTTAAATAGAATTTGGGTAATTGTTTTCATTAAATGGAAGTAGGATTGATGAAAAAATTTCCGATGAAGTGGAAGTGGAAGTGAAGTGGATTGATGGTAGTTATCATGGACATTGGATAGACTGCATACTTATCAAAGCCAAGTACGGCATTGACGACATTACAATAATTAATTTGCCAACATAAACTACTA
This sequence comes from Aporrectodea caliginosa, assembly GCA_020284085.1. Lineage (NCBI taxonomy): Eukaryota > Metazoa > Annelida > Clitellata > Crassiclitellata > Lumbricidae > Aporrectodea > Aporrectodea caliginosa. The sequence goes on from JACEVL010000780.1 coordinate 235,607, forward strand.
GATTACCGATTTACCGTTGACATACGTTGGCAAAAATTTAGTGAAGCCAACTCTCTACTCTATCTACTCGTATGCAAGTTGTGACATTGTCTGAATGTTAGCCGATTCGCAGACTTTCGTAATGTGAGTCGTCTTTAATGCAATTAAGACACAGTTTCATGAACAGGGACTAAGGTGCAAATTGGGTGACTTGGTAGTTCGCGCTTGATAGCGGTCGTTTCGTATCAATAGACACTGCCAGTAATGCCATTGAAGCCATTTGAGGCAACGAGCCAACTTTCAGGGCTCTTGTGTTCTGTCTGCTCTTGTAATCTCACGCTAATTAAACAATGCCTTAAAGTTACTCCATTCGCATAATTAGTTGCGTGAAGGTCTTGATGCGCTAGAAGATTAGTGTAGAAAAGGAGGAAGACAAATATCAGCAGTCACAAGCGACAATGTACTGATAAGGGACTAAGGTGCTAATTAGGGCATTCTTACCTCTGCAGAATCAGTTTGGGCCGAAAGCAGACAGTTTCTGTAAGTATCATTCCACGGTGTGTGGAAGAATAGGTTAAATTTAACAAATGTCTCAGGCACTCTTCTAAGACGCCGTTTTCTCTCCATATTGCCAATTATTAGCAAACTGACAGCAACGTTGCTACCAAAATTGCGAAGCTTAGAGAATATAAGAGCGTACACAAAATTAATTTTCTCAGGAAGCGCTAAACCAATAAAAAGCATGCAACTGAAACCGTGCAAAACTTCACTGAAAGAGTGGCTCAAGTGGGGATGGTCCGTAGTGAAAAGATAAATTTTATTCGCAAAAGTGAAACAAGCTGACTTGAACCACTTTTGCACAAACTTACAGTCAAAGTAGCAACATTAAGAATGAATTAAACAAGCATAATTAACTAATGAAATTTGGTATGCACTGCTTGTTGTCATTTCTATAATCAATTCGTCAAAAATTATACGCCCTGATAGAGCTGTTAAGCAGTTGAACAGAATTTATGATCCTGCAATTCCCTCATTCTGACTATACTGCAATTCCATCTTTCCGACCACTGCAATTCCCTCTTTCTGGCTACTGCAATTCCACCTTTCTCAACATACAATCCACCCAACTAAAGCGCCTGCAGCTCATCCAAAACTCACTAGCCAGAGCCGTCACCAGATCACCCAAGCATCATCATATCACTCCCATCCTCAATTAAGTCACTCCATTGTCTAAAAATCCCAGAGCGAATTCACTTCAAAGTCCTCTCGCTAACCTACAACTCCATACAACACTCCCAGCCCAGATATCTTCGCGACCTCTTCACCATCCAGCCAACCCGCTCTACCCGATCAACCTCCGCTCTCACTCTTTCTCGACCTCCGGTCACTACTCATCTCAAGTTCTCCAACTGAGCCATATCCAACACTGCACCACGTCTATGGAACGATCTGCCTCCTGAATTCCGCACTTTTTCGGTTCCTCCACTATTATCGCAAATCACCCAACATCATCTGCCTCAGGCTCCTCTATCCATCACCCACAAGGCTTTCCACTCGAAACTAAAGTCTCTCCTCTTCAAGAACTCCTAACCCGACTCAACCGATCAACCTTCCAACTCTCGACCTAAACGACACCCAACTTAGCAGCTACTCTGACCTCTCTGATCCTCTGGAAACCGGACTCGGACCTTCTTCGGACTACTCGCTCGGACAACCCTTCTGAATAGACGTAGCGCTCGTGAATAAGCTGGTGCCCTGCGCTTGGCTTTAGAGTGGTGCTTTAGAAGCTTGGAGATTACGATTACGATGATCCGAAAGAGCGCATTCACTTTAGTTGAAAATTGGTTCAAGGTATGAACACGCTATTTTGGCCGATTTTGACCCCCCTCCCCTCGTCACAAAAAACCCTCCTGGACGTCACAAAGCTCTGACCCCCCCTGAACTTCCACATGATAATAAAACATGTTTCAATGCCCATTTATTGTCATTGTAATAAGTATTTAAAAATCTTATGGTGACAAATATTTAAATAATTAGAAAATTATTAATAATGGTGCCCGTATACATAAAAATAATCAAAAATTATGAAAATTTTAATACTCAAAATTAGAGCTGTTATTTTAAGATTAAATTGTTGTTAATTGTTAAATTTAATTACACAGACGTGATTGACGTCACACTTGGCTGACCCCCTCCCCCACGTCACACATCGTCACAAATTTCCGACCCCTCCCCCTAGGTGCGTGACGTCATTTATGGACGGCCCCTCAAGGTAAACATTTAAAAATGGACTTTTGAACTAGAGGGCTCACTTAGAGTCACTTGCTTTAAATATTTCTGGCTTTGGATTTTGATTAAAGCATATATTTATAAATTATATGCATTAAAAAAATAATACCTTATACCTGTGCATTTTTATCCCCCGGGGGATTATTTTACACGATGGAGGATAGAAATGGTTTATCCCCGGATACTCTATACTGGTATGTTCCATCCGGGGGGATAAATTCATTCATCCCCGGATAGAATATCACGGGACACCGGCATCTGCTACCTCTGCGTAGTTATTAGTCAGCCACAGCCGGAGTGGAGGAGGGGAGGGATTCACCACGTTCATCCTGCCATGAAATGTGAAGATAGGTGTGCCCTTAATGTCCAGATGCGTACATACGGTCCATAAATGCTTTCATGCAATAAAATACGGACATAAATATTGACATGTGTACAAATGTACATACATACAAACTTACATCAATGCGCAGCTGATTTGGCCAAGATGGCCTTTTGTTTAAAGCGGTCTGCTTGGATTCTAATCGTGTGCTTCGACGATTATTTCCTGCATCCCACCAAAGTAGCTACGATCTTCGCGCCGACATCGTGGCTTGCCGCTTTACACTTGAATAAACAGATCTCGAGAAGTAAGTTATGATAATCTTTTTGGGATTCCCTAAAAAGATGATCATAACTTACTTCTCGAGATCTGTTTAACAATGTATACTTTTAATTATCTCCTGCTGGTCATTGCAATGATCCCCAGGACCCCAACTGAAGTTAGCTCGAACCTGAGGTCTGAGCACTACAAACAATTGAACACTGAATGTGACCAGTGCGACCACTCTCCATTTTATGAAATCCCAAGCTCTTGTCAGCAAAATCCCAAGATTGGCCAAAAGTGTACCAAAAAATTCCAAGTTGCTGAAAAGGAAACAGTAGTAGTAAGTAAACTAAGAGTGACGGCGACAATTCCGCCAGACTAAGAGTGACGGTGACAATTCCGCCAGACTAAGAGTGACGGCGACAATTCCGCCAGACTAAGAGTGACGGCGACAATTCCGCCAGACTAAGAGTGACGGCGACAATTCCGCCAGACTAAGAGTGACGGCGACAATTCCGCCAGACTAAGAGTGACGGCGACAATTCCGCCAGACTAAGAGTGACGGCGACAATTCCGCCAGACTAAGAGTGACGGCGACAATTCCGCCAGACTAAGAGTGACGCAGACAATTCCGCCAGAACGACTAATCTAGTCCAAGTACAGGTCAAAGGTCAAACGACCACCTCAGCCTGAAACAGTCACTCATTAAATTTGGCCAAGGGTTGCACTTCTTGGGTGGGGCGTACGTGTACCTACCCTCCCCTTCCAAAGTGGCAATTATTTTTGGGTGTGAGCCACAGCAGGTGCCTACATCAAATTTAGACCCCTTTGGGTGTGAGCCACAGCAGCTGCCTACATCAAATTTAGACCCCTCCATTGGCCCTACACGCTCTTTGAATATTCCTTAAACACAAATTGAGAGGTTTTTGTAATATATGTAACCAACTTGCATATTCTTTTGGGCCTTTCATTGGGGGGCATATTATTTTGTGCTACCGAATTTACACTTAGGGAGGAAGGGAGAGCCCTGCTAGGCAATTTTACGTGGCCACTCCATTTACACTTAGGCCAACTTTAAGTGTGGAGGCCACTTTCACAACGAATATTTAGTACTGGCATGTTGTTTTGAGCAGTACAAGCATTTACTCTTATACCTCAAGCTCATGTATTTAGCTTGAATTATAGAAAGAGGGGCGGAATTAGGGTTAATTAGGGTTAACTAGGGTTAAGTAGGGTTCGCATAAAGAAGTGTTTAGTGAGTTCACACACAGCCACAAACCCTTGTAGTTAGTTTGAATTATAGAAAGAGGGGTTCTTGAAGGCGTAGCAAACATTCGCTTACTTAAAACTTGGATAAGTTCTCAGTCAATTTGAAAACTGAGCTTTTCTCATTGATTATTGAGCATTAAAATTAGCTTCATAGGTTTACTCTAGCCAACAGGAGGTTGATTCGACTTGCAATTTTGAAAGACGGCACACAACTCTTGGTATTTGATTTTGAAAGACGATACAGAGCTCTTGGCATTTCATTTCGCGGTTTTCAAAATTTTAAGTTCTGAACTTCTCATTTGCTACTTTAAAATTTCAGACCTGGTGGTTTTCAAAATTTTAAGTTCTGATCTTCTCGTTTACAAATTTTAAAATTTCAGTTCTTCTCTTTTGCAACATTAAAATTTCAGACCTGGTGGTTTTCAAAATTTTAATTTCTGATCTTCTTCATTGCAACTTTAAAATTTCTTATCTTCTCGATTGCAAATTTAAAATTTCTGAACTTCTTCATTGCAACTTTAAAATTTCTGATCTTCTCGTTGGCAAATTTAAAATTTCTGAACTTCTTCATTGCAAGTTTAACATTTCTGATCTTCTCGTTTGTAAATTTAAAATTTCTGAACTTCTTCATTGCAAGTTTAACATTTCTGATCTTCTCGTTTGCAAATTTAAAATTTCTGAACTTCTTCACTGCAACTTTAAAATTTCTGATCTTCTGGTTGCGACTTTAAAATTTCAGACCTGGTGGTTTTCAAAATTTTAATTTCTGATCTTCTTCATTGCAACTTTAAAATTTCTGATCTTCTCGATTGCAAATTTAAAATTTCTTAACTTCTTCATTGCAAGTTTAACATTTCTGATCTTCTCGTTTGCAAATTTAAAATTTCTGATCTTCTCGTTTGCGAATTTAAAATTTCTGAACTTCTTCACTGCAACTTTAAAATTTCTGATCTTCGCGTTTGCGAATTTAAAATTTCTGATCTTCTCGTTTGCGAATTTAAAATTTCTGATCTTCTCGTTTGCGAATTTAAAATTTCTGATCTTCTCGTTTGCGAATTTAAAATTTCTGATCTTCTCGTTTGCGAATTTCACTGAGAGCTTTGAATGCTTCACCAGTTTTCGGCGGAAGAGTTTCATAACTTCTATAATTATAATCCGTTACACCATAAAAATTGACACTTGTTGCGTTTTGATAACAAGACTTTGATCGAATACACGAAAATACATACATACATAGAGAGCTATTTAACGCATCTGGATATAGATGTTTTCAATTTCTGTGCATTTTTTGTCTTGTATTTGTCACATTAGATGGATGCTTGTCACATAAGACGGCTGTTGCCATGGGAGCCCTAAGTCAATATCTCCGATTTCTTATCTTTGCTAATTCGAGTGGGTTTGATGCGACAAAGCATCTCACTGGCATCAACTATCTGATGAATCCAGACAGCGTGCTTCCATCGTCTGTTCCATCTGCATCCGGTCTGATGAAAAAGATTCCATTGTTGTTCGGAGGAAACGCAGTAACGTCTGGTTTCGTGAAATCATCTACGAGCACGAAGATGTATGTTTGGGAAGATGCAAATGAAGATGAAGATCGATTGGACTTAGTCGGACAACGTGGCATGCACGTTGACCGGTTTAAGGACACAGATTACATGTATGATGCAATCAGGAACGTGGACGAGACAAAGAAAGGTAAAACATCTGAAGCAGATCTTTACGATGAAGATGATGCAAATGACGTTGCCATGGGTACGGAGGATGATCTGTTACTTGATCAGGAACTCGTGAATGCAAAGCCCAAAGCTGTTGCAGCTGGTACCAATCGTTTTAAAGCTTCAAATATGCATAGTGCTCGAGATTCAAGTGTTGAGGGAGCGTCATCGATTAGCTCAACTTACGCTTTTGTTGTAGTCATCACTGCAGCCATCCTTGTTGTCTTGTACAGGTCGCTTCGGAAACACAGAATTGTTATTCAATATAGATTTGGTCAGCGGAAATAAATATCAATATCGGCGTTCTCCAACAGGAGAAACTCGAATCGTGCACGAGTTGTGAGAAAATTGGAATGCAATGTAATAAAAACTAAAGCCTCCTCTTTCCTTTTGCTTAAATTTAGTTGACTGATTTCAGTCAACTGAATTTACCCAGCTGGTTACAATCAACAACCCTGTTTTGATGGAACATTGATAGTCCCATTACGATATCCAGTCCCATGCTGACTTACAAAGGGCGACCAGCCTTATCAGAATTAGATTCTGGTCGAAGCTGATCCTCTACAATCTCTATTAAGGAAGTCCACTAAACATTGACCTACTTTGGACCTCTCCCTCCCCATCGTGTACATTTAGCATATACCATCCTTCCCTCCCACTGTGTGGATGTTCACACTCCTGTAGAGAACTAAAAACTACATGTAGATTAGGGTGCCTTGTTGCTATTGTAGGGCTAAATATGCCATGGGGTGGGTACTTTTAAACTGCCATATCTAGTAAAGGGCTGCTGTTATATCCAGACTGCTGGCTGTCTCAGACTGTCTCAGTCTTTGACTGAATTTGGTGCTAAAGACAGTGACTGTGCTGAACTCACTGAATGTATCAAAGTTAGTTGAGGACATCCCCACTGGATGTATCCTCTCCACTCATCAGAATTAGAACGATCTCTTCTTCCCCTCTATTTGTGTATGTCCTGTTTGGAGGATCCCAAGTGTTCACTGATGTATGAATGAAACAGTATCGGCAAGATAAAAAGAACTAAAACACGAGGGATGGAGATGAGGGAGAAAGGAGAGAATTAATTAACAACAGGAAAAGGAGCAGAAGAAACAATACAACTGGTGTTGGATGACAATGTAGTCAGTAGTTCCAGGGTAGTAAGAGCATGGGTGTAAAACCTCTGCTTCTTGAAAAAAATGACGCTTATTAGGTTTTATTGTTTGCTTATGATTATGAAAAGAACTATATATGTTGGTGCAAGAATATTAAGTTTTTACAGTTCAGTGTTGTGGTGCGAGCTGATGCAACATAATCTGCTTAGACTTCACAAGGGGCCATCCATTTATTATGTAGGCCTACACAATCATGGAGAGGTTAACCTAAATGCATATGCCTGCGTATGGGGGTCTACTGATAATGTACGTATGCATTAGGAAATGATGGGGTGAAACCTCGATAATTTTTCTATTATTGGCCTACAAATGAGCCACTGAACAGCCATCAGACAAGTACTACCGGGAAAAATAGGACTTTGGGAGAAGTAACATGTATACCACGTTGCCTCTGACTGCTATTAACGATTGTTTCTGCGTGGATTACATATTGATCGTTCTATAGGATTCGGGAGTGCGTTAGGCGTACGTACACAGGTGGCGGGTGTAAAAAAGTACACGCGCGTACAGGGAGGGGAGGGGCCAATTTTTGTGAATTTCTACGTACATACTAAATGGATGGCCCCCAATCCCCACGATGTTGATGACAATTTAAAACAAAAGTATGTAAACAGTCAGAAATATGAATTTTAAAGTTCTACTGAAAATCTTAAACCATATGGAACGTACATCTCGTGCTGTTTGTGTAGGAGTGGTTAGCACTTTAACGATGAGCTGCATTGGATTCCCAGCCACTTTTAGTACATGCGCACCGTTAAAGTGTTAGGAGACCAATACAAATTTAGCACAGTGAATTGACTCGATCCGAGCCTAGTCTTTATGTTTGTTGATTATAATAAGGGTTTTCATGAAATTACGCACTCCTTGATTGCCATTGATGAAAGGAGAATGTTTAGTAGTAGATATGCAGTGGTCTGGATTTCAGATGTGAAAATTACAGAGAATTTCCTTAGGGGTCGTCCATAAAAGACATAAATTGCAAATTGTCTGCATTTGACACTACCCTCCATATCCCCTTTTACAAACGTCCGCACTCCAACTGAGTAACAAGGGCTAGATTAGGCTAACCGGTTGATTTTGCTGGACTAACTGTGCTAGAGGATTGCTGCATCATCCACTGTCTGAGTAAAGTTGATGTTTAAGGTGCAGGCTGTATTGAATTAACTGCGTGTAGGCTTCTCGCACATTTCCTCCTATATGTTGGAACAACTTCACTGGCTCCCTCTCTCACTGCTCGTATCCAACTTAAGATCCTTGTTCTTATCTGCCGGTCTTATTCTGGCCTAGCTCCCAAATACATCTGTTGCCTAGTTCGCCGACCTATCTCCGCAACCTCTCACCGTCCGCTTCGCTCACTTGATCGCCTTGACCTTCTTGTCTCACGAGCTAGGACTGCCATGGCTAAATCTCGAGCTTTTGCCTTATTTGACGCTTCACAATGGAACCAACTCCCTTCATCGTTCTTTGGTATTATCTGCTGATCCGGGTGCTTCCTTTCGCTGTCTTAAGACCATTCTTTTCGCTCGAGGTCTTTCGCACTGGGAGCGCCTCTGATTAGTGTTCACTGTGAAAGGCGCTTTATAAATTTATAAATACAATACAATACAAAAATAAATACAATACAAAATTTAGCTACGGACGTATACATTGGGCATGACTTCCTCTTTTTTCCGCATCTGGTCGACCCTTCATCCTCTCTTTTGGAAGTTTTGGGTGTTCTTTGTATGGACGACCGGTTACGACCCCAATTGATTCTAATCTGAAATCGTTTGTTTAGGCCTACTGTAATTTGTAACAATGTAGCATGTAGCCTATGCATAATTATACAAGCCGCCACATCTAGTATATTATTATGTTAGATTTGTTATAGCTTAAGACAGAGAGCTGCCGTATACGGTGGATAAGCTTAGCTTAGTATCTTTCTCTTGGCATATGAGGTTCAATGTTGAAAAGTCCTCTGCATCGCCGCCATATTGTATGGACGGTATACGCATTTTACAATCTGGTCCGCTGGGCTGTGCATAAATCAAAACTTGCTTCGCAGAGATCTGAACCCCCACCTCATGGTTGACAATCCAGCACGCTAGCCTATGTATCTTCTGTTTAACGAAGCTATGTTGTGACAAAGATGATTAGAGTCGCCCTCCTTTAACCAGTTTTGGGACGGGCACCACCCGAAGACTGCAGTGGCGCAGTTACAACCGCTAGACTTTGCGATTGTAGACGGCACGGAGGCCGATTGGTTAGAGCGGTTGGCCTGTAACGCGGAGAGTACGGGTTCGATCCTCGTCCGGGCGGTTACTGTATAGGGACCGTGAGCCAGTCCTTCGCGCACAATTGCTCTGCAATATAATTGCATCTGCGCCATCGAGGCGTGACATGTGCACTTCTGAGCTTTGGTCCACCTTTGGAAGAAGGGCGATCTCAAATGCAATTGTATTGTATTGTATAATTATATGGGGCCGTCCATAAAGTACGTCACGCTATTTTTGACCATTTTACCCCCCCTCCCCTGTCACAAACTGTCACAAACTCGGACCCCCCCCTAAAGTACGTCACACTTTCGAACATAGAAATAATAATACTCCGAAAGCAAGGCTAATACATAAAGAAGGCTTCGCAACAGCATTATTACTAGCGCTCCTAGCGAGAGGAATCGTGAAAACACATTAAGGAGATATGCATTTCATGCTATTTTGACATAAAAGTAATTAAAATGTTTCAGAAAATTTTTGAAAATTATTTTTAAAGCTATGAAATTCTACTAAAAAATATAAAATAAATTATAAATAAAATAAAATAAAATAAATGTGTGACGTCACACATGGCCTGACCCCCCCCCCCTGTCACAAACTGTCACACTTTCTTAAACCCCCCTCCCCTGAGCGTGACGTACTTTATGGACGGCCCCTATAGAGACCAGCAGAAACACATCTGACTACATTCGGCTCAGAGTGCACGCAGCAAACTGCAGGAGGACATAGTGGGTAGTGTTTCTGGCTGCAGTGGAGAAAAGAATACATTTAGTAGCAAAAGCCTAGCTTTCTTTATTGAAGTGAAAAAACCCGAAGTTTGTCTGGAGTTTATTCCAAGGCAGTCTAGAAGAAGCAGGTTACTTTCGGTTTCGTTTCGGAGAAATCGTCGAGCGATAATCGAAGAATTTCTATCTAGAAACTCTGAACGTCAACTGCACTTTTCTACGTTTGGACATCGACTTGAAACATTCCGCGAGCGGTACTTCTTTGTTTTTGCGAAATGGCCAGTACATCATGCGACAGATACGACGTGGCTTTCAAATAAGAATTAGGTGCTGTAGCAACGGTGCATTATAAACGGGATCAAATTCAACAACGGCGAATCAGAAAAAATGGCGGGATTAGTTTGGATTTCACAGCTGAAGACGGAGCTACGTCGCAGATAGTGGCTGGGTTTATGCGATCGACCGATATTTGTACGGTATGTTTATTTGCCCGTTTTGCATAGACCCCGTCCACATATACGTGTATAATAAGCCTGGTCTTTAGGTAAAGTAGGTTCCTCCTTTGAGAATGTAGGTCACCGCTCATCAACAGTATTAATGTTATGCGACAAAACCGTCCCTCTCACATACGTGCATCTTGCATATACATACATACACCTACACATACGGTGGGCCCTTGAGTTCAAGGGTAGTAGGCCTACTGTGCCCAGCCTGGTGCAATAGCAAGGCAAATATCGACAGCTGTGCGTACATATATGCTTGTATATACATACACATATAGGCTACAATGCATACACATGTATACACATACAATAGGCCTTTGAACGAGGGTGGTACTGAGTCCAGTCTGGAACAATAACAGGACAAATATAGACACTACGATGCGTACAGGTATACAGTCATTAATGCCAACATATATATATACACTATACATGTATATATATATATATGGCAGTATATATATCTAAGTAGGCTATACATAGGCCTACATACATGATACATACGCGCAACCATCATAGCAAGAATGGTGTATAGGCAGTGGCGTAGCCAGACTTAAATTCAAGAGAGGAGGCAACTTCACAGAATCTAGAGGGTTCTAGGGGGTATTCAGCTTATTTAAAAAGTTGACCGGGGGGGGGGTAGTAAACAAGCGTTCCAAAATTTTCGAGGGCGGAGCTACTAAGGGCCGTTTCCCAAGGATTTTCGATCGAGGGGGGTAGTAACGGGAGTTTTCCAAGGATTTTCGAGGGGTAGTAACGGGTGTTTTCCAAGGATTTTCGAGGGGGTAGTGACGGGAGTTTTTCAAGAGGAGACAACTTGCCAAAATCCTGGTCATTTGCGCGTCGTTGATCAATTGAAACTCCACTATATGGAAAAACCAAGAGGAGGCAATTGCCTCCTCCTGCCTTCATGTAGCTACGCCTATGTGGTTGTACTCTATCCACCCTGGTGCAATAATATCGCCTACATTAAGCCATTATCGGTTAACGCCTTTGTGTTCCACGTGGGATCGAAATTCTTCCTGAACTACCTTCAGATATCATGGACTGCATGCACGGCAGCTCTTCGCGTCTACGACCAACGGCTTACGCCAGGGGTGGGCAACATATGGCCCGCGGGTCGGATCCGGCCCCTGGGGACCTTTGAACCGGCCCTTGACAAGTCCTTTATATTAGCATTGTACAATGGCACTTGGGAATCTTTTAACCATTTTATGTATTTTTAAAATTGAATAATTTATTGACTTAAAACATTGTTTGCGTTTAATTGTCGCAGCAACAGTATTTAGTGCATACGCATATGGTTACCTATTGCATTGAGTTTAAGACCCTGATGCTTACGCATAATTCTCTAGCAGCATGTGCTCCATCTTGTCTCAGGAAAGAATATGGCAAAGGTTTGACGTGTAGCCTAGGCGACTATACAAGGGGCCCGGCCCAGAAGGGATCATGGATCCCGCTAAATAGGGACACCTAGCCTATGTAAAAAAAATACAGGAAGGAGAAAGAAATAGGCCTACAGCCAATCGATACTGATTGGAAATTGGAATAAGCCTTTGGCACAAAATCAAACAATCACTTCAACAAAAAGAGTATAAATTGTACAATCTTAAGTTCTTAACTAAGACAGCAGTAATTTTACAGACAAAAATCATCTAATTTAAGTCAATTAATTCCATTAACAAGAGGGAGCGTAGGCCTATAGCCCTTTTGAAAACCAAAAGATTACACGAAGAACGAATAGCTAGAGGGATATTATTCCACACCATTGAAGGTACCATGAAGTAGATTTAATAGAGAACAATCGAGTATTATTGTGAGCAATGAGCATAGTCAAAACGATAGGAATTCTAACCTCTCGTGTTGTAAGAATGGATAGCCTAGTCTACTGTTGCTTATAGCCGAGGTCAAGAAAAGGAAAGGCCTAATCCATCCTGTTGCTCTGATTTCATTTAATCACGTGCAATTATGAACTTTGCAATGGGCACTATTACATTTTAGTTGTAGCCTACTGTTCTGAACTGTACTGTAATCAAAGATCTTAAGAGTCTAGACTCGTAACACCAATGCCAATTCTAAAATAAGGACAGCAATACAGGGTGAGAATTGCCGGGGTTGGGGGTTCAACCCTAGTCTGTCTTAGTACCCCGGCCATTTATTAAGTCTTCATTGCAAACTCCAACTCTACGTGGATCAAAGTCTGACCCTCTCTTTTTCTACAATTCTCATACTGCAGGCTGCAGCAATAACAGTAGAAGTTAACAGCAGGAGTAGGCTAAGCCATTTCCCGAACTGCGCATTCTATTGATCTTCGGCCATCTTTCGAATGAAGCAGAAACTAGAACAGAGACATGCGCATGCGCATTGCGATGTTTTCCTCAGCAGCCGTCCATCGCTGGGCAGCCTCAGGCGCTGGACCCACCAGAGCACCACCTCCAATGGAGCCGCCTATGACCGATCGATAAAATGGAGGAGATTCATGTTATCTTTCTACGAATTTATCTACGTCTCTGACTCAAGCAGATCGACTGAGCGATATCGAACTAAAGTGTTCGATGGACAACTGCCACCGTTGGGAGTATTATATATCACAGAGATTTGACGCCGAGTATTTATTATTATTAGATCGTTTATTGTTGTTATAAATGTGGCCTACAACCGTTGGGTTGTCGATCGTTTCTGGGGCTACCCATCACCTTCTAGGGTTCCAACTGTTGGGTGTCATTATCGTTGCAGTGCTGGAGACTTCGCCAGGTGGGTTTGTGTGATCTTATAGTTCGGTCAAACTGATGGTGAGAAGTAATGGTTGACTCATCAGCCTTGGTAGCGTTCAAGATTTGGATAGTAACCAGAGATGGAAATTATTGTTATGTCTTCGACTAACTACTCTAATTTATGTTTAATTTTTCGCAGAGGGTTTTGTCTTCTGTAAGGTGGCAGCGACTCTAGATTGCTGAATAGTGTGTTTATCGTTGTTGTTTTGTTGTTGACATTGTTGTTGATGAAAATGCGTAATTACAATGCTCTTGCTAGTAGGCTATCAGCTAGGACACCAAGGCTATGTTATTTTGACTACAGTTTCTCTTGAGGAATTACCTTGTGGCATGTGCCCTATGAAAATGGCGCTACATAATTTATTGCATCGGATTAAACTGGATTTTTACTACATTCTATAATTATAGCACTATTGGTCGTTAGATTAGTTTAGATTAGGTTAATGCTGATAGCACTGCTATTGTTGTTGCCATTGTCTTTATTAATTGTATTAATGCAATGTAATGATGACAACAGTTGAACTTTATATAGCAACCTTTGAATCTGGTTCTTGGGTGTCAGCAGCTGTAGATGCTACTTGAAGATGTAGAAAGTTCTTATGATGAAGTTGAGGTTAAATGTTGTGCATTATTTATTGTAACGTAAGAAAATTAACTTTGAGTTTTCCGTCACGTCTTGTAATTTTTGGAGTTGATTTAGGTGAACAGTTTTCAATTGTTGCCAGGGTTGTGCGGTTGGCCAGAAGGAACTTACGGCATACCTGCGCAAAGAGATGGTTGTCCTAACGATATCAGTAGCCATTGGAGAACAGGTATTTACCATTGTACTTGTAAATGCAAATTGTGTGTGTGCATTTGTGCCTGCTTGCAGACCAGTGTGTGATGGGATGGTGTTGCATTATGATTATAATCGTAATCATAGACTCAAAGCTTTCAAAGCTAAGCACAGGGAGTTACGGTAGCTTATTTCTGGGTTCTGTATCAAGCTTGGAGATGCTGGGTGAGGGTCAGATTCTGGTTGCTATAAGATGATAGAGATGTCAGAGAAGCTGTATTTTGGTCAAGTGATATGGGAAGCAAATGATCATCCCATGATTGTGGTTTTGCACGTGCAGGCTCTAGGCAAACTCTGTGTAGACCTTAGTATTATTACTATTATTGGGATCATTCTTAACTCATGCAAAGTCACATAGAACTGCGAATCGCAGGCATAGGTATATCTTCCAGCGTGCTGTCCTATTGCTAGGCAGAACAAGAGAAAGTGATTTGTTTATCGATATATGTATGTGTGTATGTATGTATGAGCATTTGTTATAGCGCCCTTCAAGATTTTATTATCATTATTATTATTTATTATTATTATTATTAGCGGACACTGAATCGGGAGTTTATTATTATTATTAGCGCATGAGCAATTATTAGTGAAGGACTTGCCCAATTATCCCTATTGCGGCGGCTTGAGGTGGATGCAAGTCACATAGAACTGCAAATTGGAGGAATGGGTATATTTTCCAACCTGCTGTCCTATTGCTAGGCACAGCAAGAGAAAGTGATCGCTAACTGAGTGCCACATCCGTTGTTGTAAGCAGTTTAGCAGTGAACTGAGAGAAACGGAGACAAGCATACATGTACAAGTAGCAGATATAATTTATTTGATGTAAATTAATTTAAATTATTCAATGGTTTTGTTGTGGAATTTTCAGGGAGTCAGTTGCAGAAGACTGAAGCTGGGAGTCATGCTTCACATGATATTCACTTGTCGGGCATCAGCAGCCAGGCGTCGGATCGGATCCTGCAGGCGTTCTGCATAAAAACATCTTATGGCAGTGATGACAAGCATCACTTTATGCCTGGTAATACCAGCATGTAATTGCAATTTTAGTTGTATTTATTTAGTTAGTAATTGTAAATGCAGTTGCAACTAATTGTGTTTAACAATTGCAACCATGATTACAAATGTTAGTGATTGTAGTTTTTAATGTTGATGTAATTGTAAATGGAATTGTAACAGAATTGCGTGCTTTATCTGAGACTGATTCTAACTTTGCACTACTCTGACGAGTACTCTTACAAGTACTTTTATGATCTGTTAACTTCATTCATTCATTCATTTATTCATTCTGATAACTTGCATACCCACTGTAGCCTGCTTCTATACGATCTATATAGATAAGGCCTATGTGCAGTGAAGATTAGTTCACCTTGGAGTGTGCAGTGAAGATACAATAAGTTCACCTTGGGGTGTGCAGTGAAGATACAATAAGTTCACCTTAGGGTGTGCAGTGAAGAAGATGATACAATAAGTTCACCTTGGAGTGTGCAGTGAGATGCAATAAGTTCACCTTGGGGTGTGCAGTTACCTTGGGGTGTGCAGATTTCTGTGGTCAGCCAAACGTGAAACAGGGCAACAAAACTCCTGCCAGTAGGAGTTGAGTTTCTGTCTTTTCCCAGTGCAGTTTATTGTCTCAGAAGGGGTTTATGTTTAAGAAATGGGCAGATTTGACTGGATTTAAACTCCAGAAATGAAGATGAAAAAAAGGCAGTCGTGTTACAATTGGACAACCAAACTTTGGTTTGCTTTTTTCTTAGTCAGCTGTTCATTCTTTTTGTGTTATACCGTACTTTTAGGGAAGTACTGTATTTTCAAGAAGTACGAATGCCCGTCCAGGTTTGAAGAAGGATGGATTTACTGGGATGACGCTGGGCCGCTGTTTGGCCGAACGATACAAGTTGCAACAGGTTTGTTTTCTGTGTTTAGGTTTTGGGAAGCTTTTGCCTTTCAGTCTATTTAACAATTTTTTGCAGTTCGATTTTTGTGATGTACTGTAATACAATGAAGCTTGTTTGTTTGCTCCAATCGATGCAAACTTATTGGTATTATAAAGTTAACTAATGATGATGACTATGACCATGATGATAGCAATGATGATGATGAAGACGACTATGATGATGATGCTGATTAATGATGATGACATTGATGACGATCTTGTTGGTCCATTCTCTGTGGTTTATTACAATGCTAATTGTCTTTGGCAGTTTATTTTAAAAGTGCACAATTATGAAATAACGTGGTTCAGCTGGAGTTTAATTTTTTAAATTTTGAATGCAAAGGTAAGTTCAAAATGTGAAATAGTGTCAGAGAAAATATTTTTCTGGAATCAGAGAGTGTACTAAAAGCGACTGGGAAACCAATGCAGCTCGTCATTAAAGTGTTACCAAGCAATGCAGACATGCTGAAGCCTTTGTTGTGTTTGTCAGAGAGGTGCTTAATATATGAGCCAATACCTAAGGAAGTTCAGTGTCAGCCAATACCTAACTTAGTCAGGTATCGACTTAGATTGAAGTAAGTTTATTTTGTGCGTAGGTATCATGCCAGATGGAGAATTCGACCGCAATACACGAATAGAGTACTGTTGTCGAGCGGATGGAGTGACGCATCAGCCTATAGTGCTGCCATCTGATGAGCCATTCTACCTTCTGAAGCATGGAGATGAATGCCAAGAGGTGGATATTTCTTGTTTAAATTTCTTAAAGACATGCTAACTATGGATAATAGTACACTAAATATGCTATCATTGACATTCAGTTATGGACACAAGTGTAATAATTTAGTTAATGGTTTTGGTTTGTCAGTAAAGGACAACATGTCTTTTGTAAGATCGCGGTGCACAACGTTTACGCTTCCAGAGGAGCAATAGTTTGAGGTGTCTCCCAGTCTGTTTGGGAAGCAGTTTTTGTGGGTTTTGTTTCTGTTCTAGTCTTGCTTAGTTTCTCTGTTCTGCTTTGTGCAAAATAAAGGATATATTAAAATTTAGTTAATTAATTATCGTGACATTTTCAAGAGTGCTGCCCATGCTAGTAGCTTAAGTGATGTTGTGGTTTATTAAGAAAAGAGTTCGTTAATGAGCAAACAATGCTCAGATTACTGAAAAGATATGTCAAATGTAATTCCACACACATACGGATCACAACCAAAAGATTCCCAGTTTATGGCTTAGTACAGTGCCTAAAATACACAGAAAGGTCAACTGCTCACTCTCCCTAACACTGTCCAACTGTACTTGAAATGGTAAGTAAAATTTCAGGTATTAGGATGAAATCTTATTTAGTTGATAACCTCTCAAAAATGCATACGACATGCTGCACATTCCAGACAAGTCAACTGCACAATCATAGTCGTAGCTACATGGAGGCACGAGGAGGCATTTGCCTCCTCGTGCTTTTGTTATATAGTGGAGCTTCAATTGACCAATGACGCAAATGACCATGATTTTGCTAATGGTCTGTAAAGTTGCCTCCTCTTGAATTGAAGTCTTGTTAGGCCCCTGAGGGGAAATTTTTTCTTGGAAAACTCTTGTTACTACACCCCCCCTCGAAAATTGTTGTAAAACTGTCGTTACTACCCCTCTCGAAAATTCTCTGAAAGTCTTGTTACTACCCTCGAAAAATTCTTGGAGACAACTTTTAAAATATCTTGGGTATCCCGAGAACCCTCCATTCGCCCCCCCCACAGCCAAGGGGAGTAGATTAAACACTGGTTTGGTTTGTAATAATGTCTAAAAAGGTCATTGGGAAAAATATGCACGTGAAGTTGCCTCCTCGTGAATTTAAGTCTGGCTACGCTCCTGTGCACAATTTGTGTAAGAAAACACTATTTTAGGCTCTGGTTTAGTACACAGGCGTGCTTTTTGCATTCTACAGCATACACAGACATGGTGTTGGTATGCATTTTCTTAAGTCCTAAGCTGGTAGGGCTGAATCTCAAAGTCTGTATAGAGTAATAGTAAGTAAGCAGCCTTTATTTTCATTTGTAAAACACAACCCACAGGTGAGGATGTGACTGCAATGAATCAAATGCGTAACAATTAATTCACTTAATTAAACAATTAATGAGATCAGCTGGTTGGAAAATAGCTGAGGCTGAGAGCCATGGTTTGTTTTTGAAGGTGGAGAACATGAATATGAAAGAGGAATGGGTTTACTGGTCAGGGGAGTCGTCCCTCAACAGAGATAACGAAGGAGGAATTTTTCCGAAGATTGAACGCAGCAAATTTCCTTTCACGTTCACACGGCTTTTCTACTGTTATTACATTCCAAAGCTTCGTGGTAAGCAGAGCTGGAATCGTATTGCATTGTATTGGTTAAGATGGCAAAATTAGTAGTTTTGTCTCTGGTTCAGACATGATGTTTGACACATAAATATCTCGTATTATAGTTCGGTTACTGCCGTAAATCGTAAATGTAAAGGTAACAGACTTGTTTTTGTGGCTCCTTGGAAACTCTCTTTGGAAGTGTTTTCCAAAGAATAATTTGCTTAAGATACAAACAAGGTGTATGATCAAACAATGTGACACCTTTTAGCTTTCCAAGTGACTACCTGCTTTGTTCTGTTATGTCTTCAGTTGAAGTTTTTCTATGTTTATGGTTCTGCATGTTTCCTAGAAGGTTTCACTTGGTGCCAAGTGGTTGAAATGGATGCTAACTGCAATGCTTTTGTTATTGTCTGTTGTTGAAGTCTTTTTCAGCATTTTTCCATAAAGAGACACTATAAAAACTGCCCTTATGATTTCTTCAAAGTCGTATTTTACTCTGTCAGACTATTGACTTTGTATTGTGTTGCATTGCATTGTATTGTATTAAATTTCATTATATTGTATTGTATTGCAGTATACTGAGTGGTATTGTATTATATTGGACTGTGTTCTTTTCTGCTTAATCATAACAATAGCCGATTGTATTGTTATGTCCGCAGTTGAAGTTTCTCTGAGTTCATGGTTCGAGACGTTTCTCGTCGTCATGTACATCGTCGGCGCCATCATCGGAATCGTCTTCCTGGCTGCGGTCGTCTTGGCAACGGCTCAGAGAGTGCTCATCTTCCGGCGCCAACATCGTCGTCAACACCAGCAGAGCCAGACCGTTGCCAATGGCAACAGACCAGGCAACCACAGCATTTCCAAGTCTGGTAGCGGATCCTCAAAGGGTAGCAGCCAGTCATCAGACGTCCCACCGAACTATGCCAGCTGCAAATCCCCGGTGAATCTCCCAGTCGTCAATGGCAACGGCAAGGTGGCGACACCACCCGGTGGGAATGTGGCACAGATGCAGACGTCCGTTGTTGACGATCGTCGCTGCTCTGTAGAGTCGATGAACTTCCTTCCGGATGCGGACAGCGAGGCCCCTCCGTCGTATGAGGAAGTTCTGCGAGAGGGAAATCCAAACGCCGCTGTCGTCTAGATTTGTCGTTGTCTCTGTCTCTGTCTTTCACCCTCTCTTTCTCTGTGTGTATGTCTGTCTCTCTCTGTCTTTCTCTTTCTGTCTGTCCCTCTCTTTTTCTCTCTCTCTCTGTCTCTCTCTGTGTGTCTCTCTCTGTCGGTATCTGTCTCTCCTTTTCTCTGTGTCTGTCTCTCTGTGTCTGTATCTGTCTCTCTGTCTGTATCTCTGTCTGTCTCTTTGTCTGGCTGTCTGTCTTTCTCTGCCTCTTTCTCTCTATGACCCCAACTGTTCTATTCTGAGACCATTCAACTTATGTTTGTCAGTTCCGAGAACCGACCTGTAACTAGACTGTTGTTTAGTTCTTCAATTGGTTTCAGTCTTACCACAGCTAGATTCTGGTACTGATCTTACCTTGGTTCTGTAATCGATCGTTAATCTGACCATATTTTGGTTCTGTAGCCTGTGGTTGATCATTGATCTGACCATTAATAATTTATTATCTAATTGATCATATTGATCATATATATTGATATATTCATTTTCCAATTAATCTTGTTCATAATACCCCGACTTTCATTCTTGAGTTATCTTTTTGATCATGATCTATCCTGCTGTTTGATTGGGACAAAGCACGTTGCTCCAGTGTTTATTGGCTTTTTCCCTGCACATGAACAATTGAAAGTTGCGTTACTGGCTTAGCTGTGTAGCTATATACGACCGTATTTTAAAAAGTGCTCAGGTGCTTCTGAAGGAAGCCACCTACTTGCAGACCAACCCAGTTTAAGACAGGTTCTATTATGTATGTTTAGTATATTTATATATTTATTAAACTGACATTGCAGATGTTGCCTGATTAAAGGCTCTGAGGTGATGTTACCTTAAACTATATCACATTGAGTTAGAATCCTTACGCTTTCTTTGAACATCTAGTATGGAAATGGATTCCATGTATTGTGGATTGTTATTCATTTATTTATTCATTCATTCATTCTGAGAATTTATATAGCGCCTCTTCAAGATGTCTACTCAGAGGCGCTCTCTGCACTAGCCTATTATGATGTAAAGTGTCATTGCAAACGAAAGTATTTCATCAATTAGCAAAACAATGCACAGTTGGCTCAAAGAGTCACCAATGGCGGGCCCACGCACAAACGTGGAACCAACCAGCGGATTCCCGTCGACAGCCGAAGATGGCATGGATGTTAGAGTCTCTGAGCGAAGTTGCATCGATAGAGTAGAGCGACGACAGATGACAGCATTGGCAAACACAGTGACGCTGGCGACGAGCAGTCCCTCACTGGTAGAAGATGACGTACGTCCGGCTATTCGTCGAAGCACAAGGACCTCAAAAGCACAAAATAGTGGCATTGTAGAAGTTGTGAGATTATTAAATTCTTTTTTATGATTAAGTATTATTGAATTATACCTGAAATCAATGATTCAAAGCTGATGTGCATGAATTCAGTCCATGCTGAAGTTTGTAGTTTGCCTAGTATTTATTGTTATATTTATTATAATTATTAGTAGTATTGTTATTCAGACAATTCTTACATCCCACGTGAAATACATTGAAGCAGTCTGTATACTCCATAATTATGTATGCATATATTTAAATTCGCATTAACTTTTTTGATTGTATGTTAGTTATTTAAACATGCATTAGTTTTTCTTGTTTTGTATGTTAGTTTTTGTTTCATGTGTGTGTTAGATATGTTGTGTTTTATTCAAATAGAAATGTTATACGAATTTCCTGTTATGCTGCATTAGATTTACTGTGTGTTGCCCTTTTTTATACTGCAAATGCCAGTTTTCAGATTTTTTTTTACAGAAAAGTGATAAAATAATGTGAAAGCTTGAGTCTCAATGGTACTTAAGCATGTGCTTTGTTTGTCTTACTTGCTGTACGTTGAGTGTACTACATTTGATTTGGACGCATGAACAAATTAAGAAAATTCATACATACTGATTAACTAGATATGGCATGATTTTGTGTCAAGGGTGACAATTGGTACTCTGTTATTGAGCTGTCTGTCTCAAGTTGCAGGTGGAAAGTACTGTGGAATATTTTTGCTATTGTTTTTGCTAGGCAATTGTAATTTTAATTGTTATTAACAACCTCTATTGTGCTGGTATCTCGTGCACAAAGCATCAACCACTGGCGCACTAAAATCTACCCATGGTCCGATCAGTAATCGGAGAGTCAGTCTGCATTATTGTGCAGTTGTATGCTAATGGTTTGGACATGTAGAGAGAGAGAGAGAAACAGACAGACAGACAGACAGACCGACAGACAGAGAATGCCAGTTGACATAATTTCACACAATGCAAGATACGAAGAAAACACAAACAAAGGCAGACCAAGACTGTGCTGGATAGATAATATAAAATAATGAGGACATAACATCACTTGGACTAACACTAAGAGGAGAAATGCACTTGACAAATGACCGAGGACAATGGAGGTCATTTATTCGTACGTATCGCCAGTAAATGGCTGGCGTCAGGAACTGATGATGATGATGTTAAGGACTTGGAGAAGGTCCAGACAACCGTCTCAGGCCCGCATGGGCGCCCGCAGCATAGGTCAAGGAGGGTCGCGTGACCCCCCCTGGAAATCATGATCAAATAAAAATCCGACAGGTTTAATCATGCAAATGAAGCTTAAAATATGTCACAAGATTCTGTTCAAAATACTTAGTAAATACTGGCTTTAGTTTCATACTGCTTAAGCCTACTAATAAGTTACTATACTAATATTCAGTGGCTGATTTAGCCATATATATAGGCCTGGAAGCCAACCGCCCTCCACCCCGTTCCTCCTGGTGGTGTTCTGGCACCCATTAAAACAGACTCGGCCGTCATCGTGGACTACCACTAGCCTGTCAGAACTGCCCTGGCATGGCCGAGATTTAGTTCTCTACGTACGTTAACCCCAATAAACAATGCTCATCACGATTCAGTCCGCTAGGTCTACGTTCAACTGGCTTCCCCATTATTTATGTATCATGTATGATGTATGTTATCAAAGACACATGTTATCTCGGACTAATGTACCGACATCAGTGGTGGAACACTTCGACTCAGAGGTTGACCTTATCACTTAGGTCGCACATATTGACAAAGCCAAGTCGACTGGGACCTCTGGATAATCTCTGGATGAAGAGGTCGGCCCGAGGTCAAAAATTTCCCCACACGGGCATTTGCTTACCCCAACAGGTCCCTGCATTCCTCAAGCACTGTATCAGTTACGTTTCTCTCATGCATTCTGAGTCTGTATCTGAAGATTTTGTATTCAGTTAAAAGTATGTTAGAATTGAGCGTGTTTCTCTTCTTTTGGATTACTTATGGAAGAAGATTTTTGTGTCAAGATTATCCTTAATTTTTTCTTCGCTGGTGCTGTAGTTTACATCTATTCTGTTGGATTATCTCTGGAAGAACTGTAAACAACTGTTGGATTATCTGATTATTAAAGAAGCGAAGAGCAGTCCCTTAAGCCAGACCAGAAGCAGCCATGGGTATGAAGTGTTAACGACTTCATTTTTTAGCCATGGCATGTTAATATGGATAACAAGAATAAGCGTAAGCTGCAGCAAACTGCCCTTTGGACCGTGAAGCCTGCTAAGTCACAAAAGAAGTCGTCTGAACTGCTCCCTCCTGTAATGATATTCCCTATTCCTTGCATCCAAGACCGCATGACCGAATTGTCCCACAGGTTGAGAACTAAATGAGAAAAACGTTTTTAACTAGAATACTTTATAATCATAGGCGTAGCTACACTGAGGCACGAGGAGGCAGTTGCCTCCTCTTGCATTTTTAATATACTGAAATTTCTAATGACCAATGACCCCAATAACCAGGGTTTTGCCAATGGTCTGTGAAATTGCCTCCTCTTGAATTGAAGTCTCGCTACGTGCCTGTTTATAATACCGGTAGTTAATTTCATGTAAACCAAAGTGCGGTTATGTAGTTGGATAAATAAATAAAAATTAATTACTCATTTACTTCTGAATGATTGTTGCGTCTGATTTTAAAAGATATATGCTATAATTAGTAAGACTCTAGTGCTTTTTTTCTAGAAAAAAGTTCTGGAACTCAGCAAATTCAGAACAAGTAGGCCTATAGAGACATGTGATAAATTTCTATTTCATATGTGTCAATCTCAATAAAACATTGAAAGCACTTAAATGAAATTAACGTATCTAAATAATTTAAAATAATTTTTTATTAAAAATTTTAATGAAATATATTATTTTGTAATAGCTGAAAAAGGTTCCGGAACGCCGTTCCGGACCGCTCCGGCTGAAAAAGCACTTGTAAGACTTAAAAAAAATCGTGTGATCTTTGCAGTTAGCTTAGGGTGTTGTTTATAAAGCTACAGCCTTTCCTAATCATCTTTTTGTA
The DNA here is from genome assembly GCA_020284085.1 of Aporrectodea caliginosa. Lineage (NCBI taxonomy): Eukaryota > Metazoa > Annelida > Clitellata > Crassiclitellata > Lumbricidae > Aporrectodea > Aporrectodea caliginosa. Next base: position 259,488 of record JACEVL010000780.1, read on the forward strand.
GCATGTGTATGCTGTATGTGCTTTGCCGTAGCACTATTTTGTTAAGATAGCCAACCGAATGGCGTGTTTGACTCGGATATTTTGTACGACGCTTGGACATCGAACTGTTCTTGTTGTGCTGTTTTAAACATTGATAGCTGTTAGATTTTGAACGCTTCATTCGGTGAATATAATTATGTCTTCTTTGCCTGATCTGAAATATTCTGTAGACATAGCAAACTAAAGTAAGTATAGGCCTAAATGTCGAGACGTCTCTGTGTGAGTGTTTCGTTTCGCATACCGATTGTGGCTTAATCAGAGAGTTGAATATCGGGCTACCACGTTCCGTAGCCTACACGTGTCCCTTAACTCAGGGATTCCCAAACTGGTGTGCACGCACCCATAAGCGGTGCGACATGTCATTTCAGGGGGTGCGACAAAGAGGGAAAGTATTATTATAAGAATGCATTGGTAATATATTATAATTTTTTGAGCTGTCGTGGGATAAGTATGGGTTGATTTCCATGTAACATTGTAAGCCTCTAAGGTTAGCCTATAAAGGCTTGCAAGCACAAGTTTCAGTAGTAACAATTTCGTGCATGCATCTTCAAAAGTGATAATAATTTTTTAGGGGGTGCGAAGTTCTGCGAACATTGGGCAAACATTTCCAAGGGGTGCGGGGCATAGAAAAGATTGGGAACCCCTGCCTTATATCAACGGGGTGGGGATGGTGGAGGATGTCACCTTACCAATTTATTTGAACAAATTAGCAGGGTTGAGGCGATATGGTTCATGTTGAAAAACGCATAGGCCTACTTTTACAGTTAAGTATGGCAAAGCGTTGAAAAGGTAATTAAGGGAGTCCTAATCTATGTTAGGGGTCGTCCATTAATTATGTCAACAAATTTTAGGCAGTTTTTGACCCCCTCCTCCCTCTTGTCAACAACTGTCAAACATTGACGGACCCCCTAAAAAATTATGTCAACAATCCCAGAACCCCCCCCCTACAAAAAAGAAACAAATGGCTCAATACATGTAGAATCATTTTTTTTAAATTTTACACTAAAAATGCAATCTCGAATTTCAAAATATATGAGTTTAGTTTATTACCAGCTTTTATTAGTATTAAACATTAAGCACTTTATACATTTTTAGCATTTCTTAATGTTTTCGCTACCATTTGGAAGGGTCTGTGTTGATTTATTGGAGAAAAATTTCTTGACGTCAACTTGTACCGAACCCCCTCCCCCTTGTCAACAACTGTCAAACTTTTCCAAACCCCTCCCCTATTTTGTTGACATAATTAATGGACGACCCCTTATATTAATTACTAGGACAGGAAGCAGTGATGGGCCTACATGAATTGATAGTATTTAGGCTTTGTTGGTAGGTCTACGGTCAGAACGTATAGCTTCGTCGATGATACACTTAGTACAGCAAACTAAATTATAAAACAATTTGATATCCCAGACAGATGCATGCGTACGTTGTCAATGGCTAGGATACTTGTCAATGGCTAGGATACTTGTCAATGGCTAGGATACTTGTCAATGGCTATAGGATACTTATCGGTGGCTACTGGCTAGTATGCTAACCAGTATAGCCACTTAATTAGGTCGACTTGTGGCTACAATACTAAAGAATTTTAACTGCATGCTACGATATACTTGCAAGTGACTATAGCCTATTGGCCTACGACTAAATATTATATCCAACATTGCACTCAAGGCTGACGACAGAAATTCCGGGCCCCTAGGCAGAGCAGTCACGGGCCCCTAACTATCCTTAGAATCCTTGGACTTAATGAGAAATTTATAAAAATGAAATAATAATAGTGCGGGTACAACCCTACAAAATTATATTTATATAAGCCTATGCAACTATTATAGTTAAGTGTCCGTAATATTATATTTTAAAAGGCATAAATCATAAACTTTGTAGGCCTATAACTGATTATAATATTTTTCATAAGTTGATTGCCCAGGGCCCCCAGTCCCGGGCCCCTAAAAGTCGGCGGGCCCCCGGGCTTTGCCCCTCTCGGCGGGCCTGAATGCACCGCGACTATGGAACGATCTCCCTTCTGAATTCCGCCGATTTCCGTTCCTCCATCATCATTGCCACTTGCCTTCCATCATCCACCTCAGGCTCCTCTAACACCCTCGGGCTTTCCACTCAAAATTAAGTCTCGCCTTTCAAGAAATCCTACCCTGACTCATCTGAATCTGATCCTCCGCCTTTCAATTCTTCTCGACCTAAACGACACCCACCTTAGCAGCTGCTCTGCCTCCTGCTTTGATCTGGACCCCTGGAAACGGGACTTGAACCTCCTTTGACTACCACTTGGAAACTCCTCTGTCTTGACGCAGCGCTTGTGAATAAGCTGGTTCCCCTGCACTTAGCTTTCGAGTGACGCTTTAGAAATTTTGAGTTTACGAATAAGAAAGTCGAACGCTCACCCCATCGGTCCTTTTCAGGCGTGCTGGGGTCGGGAGCGCTCCTGAGTAGTAACCTTGAAGGGGAGCTATATAAATCTTCGTAATGAATGAATCGGTCACTCTGTCACTGGAGATCATAGCCTAGTTCTATAGCTTTGCATCAAAGGAGAGCGTTTTCCATGGGCGTAGCCAGGAAAAAAGTTCGGAGGGGTTTAAGATTTCGGGGAGGGGGGAGTTTCCATTGAAGATGGTCGCAAAAGTAAAGTTTTTTTGTATTTCGCATGTAAAAGCATATAAAAAAAATTCCCGGAAATTTATGTGGGGAGGGGGTTACGCCCATGGCGTTGTCTGCCAGGTGTTCGGTGCTATCAGCTTCTGATCATCCTACACTTGCAAACTTAAATCATTTTACCTATTTGGTATGCTAGCATGATAATACATGTATCATTAGACGCTTAACAGAATATTATGTAGGCCTATGTAATTACGTAGGCCTTATCGACCTTATGGACATGACATGAGTCATTCTTTGTATTATTTGCTTTGTACGTTAAGCCGAGTTCGTGAGCCTTAAGCCACTGACGTAACGTGGGAGACACTACTACGACGCTCTGGGGCGTAGCTTGTTCAATACCGAACCTATTGTGTTTTTCTATTGTGACAGAATCTGTTTACAATGACACGATTCCACAGATTCTAAGAACATTGCTGTCTGACAAAACCGGACATTAGGATGACAAGAATGTGTGTACATGGACATTCATATACCCGGTATGTATAATACACACGTGGTGTATTGATTTTAATAATAGGTCCCTACTAATAGTTACAATAATGATAGGCCTAATAGTATACTGTGATAGCGTAGTCTACCGGCAATATTTCTGGCGGTAGGCTACGCTGCGGTCTCGGTAGACCTACTGTTATTCCAGACAATTTGTTTCCATGTGCGATGATGATGAGGAGTTATCTGCCCGAAGGCAAGTCCATTGGCTTTTATGCCACCCGGGAATGAGATGAGTGAGGTGGCTTCCCGTTGCCTTCCTCACAGACAATAATAATGGGTGAGTGAGAAACTTGTCCAGGGTCGCTACGCAGTTGTTTGAGGTATAGATTCGAACTCCGGCTGCAACTGCAAAGCACAGAACATACAGCTACACCGCCATTCCCATGTGCGATATGGCCACATTAATGTTGCCGTTATTAGTCACCAGTTAAGAGTCTAGAGGCTTGAAGCCCCTTTATCCTTGTTCGCGACGCACGCCCGATGAAAGAAAGCCCTTCGCACACACACATAGCTCAGCCGCAGACCTTGATCAAGTCCTGATTTAAGTACGCCGATGCTAGATAAGCTTATCTCCTACTAGTCATTACATAAACAGATCTAAATACAATTATATTACATTAAAAGGCGCTATATAATGATCCTTTACAGTACATGCTTTAATTAAATTCGTTTGATTGACTGAGCGGCGCTTTGATCGATTTCATCAAAGGATTTGTATAAGTTCTCTGACGTCTTTGTTATTGGACTTCAGCCAAAAACTCTTGAGACATCGGAGGATCGGAGTCTCACCGAAGTCTCTGCCCACGTTGGGTCTTCATACATTACGAGGGTATGTTATGGACTTTATTGTGCGAAACAAATCGGGTTATTTCCAAATTATTTCTGATAGGGCCTATAGCCTAATCTAAAAACTCAGCCACTGCTCGTACTCTGGCAGTGCCAGTCCTAAGCCTGGATAAAGGAGGAGGGCGACGCTAATCATCTTTGTTATGACACAGCGTCGTTAAACAGCATATAAATATAATCTAATCTAGTTTAGTCTATTAATCTAATCCGGTATGGTCTAGTATCTAATCTAATCAGGTCTATTATAGTGTACGTCTTATCTGCTCTAAACTAAATTAAATCTAAACTATAATCTAGACTAGTCTTATATCCGCCCTAAACTTCAGTCTAGTGACTACTATAATCTAATCCAATCTAATCTATCTAGCCTAATCTAATCTTATGTAGTCTTGTCTAATCTCATCTAATCTTCAGTCTAATCTAATCTAATCTAATCTAATCTAGCCATATATAATCTAATCTGAAGATTTAAGAGTTTTAATGAGAGCTTCGTCTAGTAGCCTATACATGGAGTGCACGATAGACTAGCATCTGGACTGTCAACCCAAAGGGCCAAGGGTTCAAATACCCGCCAGCACAGAAATTCATTTCAAGATTCTGATCCGCTTGCGCCTCCTAGCAAACTCAGCCATAGTGAGAACATTGATAGGTCCTGCTGTTGATGGGAAGAACAGACGGCGAGGATAAGACTGCGTGGCCACTAGCCTTCATATGCCGAGGCTAAGAAAAAGAAGTCGCTAACACTTCATACGCATGGCGGCCATGAACATGTTTTCTGATTATCGTAAAATGCTAGACTTGGTTTAAGAAAACTCCGAATGTTCGCGTCTTTGTCAGATGGCCAGGACACAAAAATTTAATGTAGCTTATATGCGTCTCGTAAAAACAAATCAAAAGCTATGCACAAGGTTTATTTTAATAGCGTCTGTGAATGGCGTTTAAGACTATATTCAAGCAGTTAAAGACTTTGGCAAACATTTTGGAGAGAAAAGAACTAAAGATTGATCGATTGATTGATAGCTGGCTGGATCGATGGCTAGATGGATAGATAAACAGACAGACAGAGACAGACAGACAGAGACAGACAGAGACAGACACAGACAGACAGACGGATGGCTTGAGTCTTCGACATAGGAAGATATTATGTAGAGAGACAGACAGGCAACGAGGCAGAGGCAAACAGAGAACAGGACAAGGACAAGAGTAAGTGAAACGGACTGAGTAGGGTCACGCTCTGCATGAGTACCTCTTTTGAAAGACTGAGCACTGAGCTATTTGATTTACTCAACCGCGTCGCGCTATGTGTATGTACCTGCATTTCGTACAATAGGTGCACTGATTGATTATCGTGTCTTGCGTTGCCAACCAAGCGTCGATGACAAGGCGATGATTTGTAGGAGAAAAAGGAGAAGGGAGAAGAAATGTCCCAATTCAGAGACTATCTCACAACGACAACATTCATTCTCTTTATAAAATGTCAACCTCTCTAAAACCAGAGATGAGCAACACATGAAGATAAATAAATGTCAGATTACAATGAAGAAGTTGTAGCAACCTTGGGCAGTGTGAGTAATGTAATGTAAGTGTAAATCCAAGAAATTCTCATCTCCACACAGAAGTTGTTTTTCGGAGACCAGCACATTCGCAAAAGTTGTGTCAGGGAGCACAGCACATTCACAAAAGTAGTGCTAGGAAGACCAGAACATTCACAAAAGTGTTGTTAGGAGACCAGCACATTCGCAAAAGTTGTGTCAGGGAGCACAGCACATTCACAAAAGTAGTGCTAGGAAGACCAGAACATTCACAAAAGTGTTGTTAGGAGACCAGCACATTTCAGAAAGTTGTGTTAGGGAGAGAGCACATTCACAGCCTCACAAGCGTAATATTAATAATATCAAATAATTAAATATTAAATATATCAAGCCAAGTTCGCAAAGGCAGAGTTTTAGGTTAAGTTTCGGAGGGAGGTAATTTCCCTCTCAAAATCCCTCTAGAGCCTCCTTGAAACCAGTCGATAATATTTCACAGGTCAAATGTTGCTTCTCGGGTTGACTAAACTGTTTTCGTTTAATTAATTCTAATCAATATTCTAATAATCGGCTAAATTAGCGCTAACGATGCCTTTGTGAACCGATCTAATTGCAGTGACGTCGGTCGTCATCGATGACGCGTGTCAAAGATGCATTGGCAAGTGACGTTGATTATCGTGTTGCTGACGGTGTTTTACGCAGTCATCGGAGGAATAATTTTCCACTTCCTGGAGAAGGACTACGAGATCCAGCTGCGTTCCGAAGTACTCGCCGAATTCGATGTCCTGTGTAAGTCGAACAATTCGCTTTGTGTCGGTCGGGCGATTGATCAAAGCATCTCTTGACAATGACAGCATGTTCAAGCGCCGGATAATCCGGATTCCGTTGCATTCAATTCGTATAACCTAATCGATCCATTCCTTCGACTCAAGTTCTCAAACTTATCCTTAAATCCCACTCTGCACCTCTACTCTGGAACGAAACTTCCCTTGAATTCCGCAAATTCTCAGTTCTTTCACCAATACCGCTACTCACCCACCGTCATCTGCCTTAGACTCCTCTACCTATCACCCCAAAGGCTTTCTAGTCCACACTGAAGTCTCACCTCTTCAAGAATTCCTACCCTAATTATAATAATATAATAATATTCTTTTTATTGAAACAATCCGGTTGACAAACCGCAACCGGTTACCGTGTACAGCAGTTATGCAATTGAAACAATTCACAAGAACACAAATGACAGAAGACATAAATCTTAACTACTAACAGAACAGCCTGCAATACATGTGCACGGCGCTATTAGCAGCCTACAAAGCATGTCCGCCTACGGATCTCGATCTCAGTACCTCTCGCTCTCTATGCCAGTGTGTTATCCAATGCGCTATCGGGCCCCTAATTCATCCAATCCTCCGTCTTCAAGCTTTTTCCTTCTCAACGAAACGCACCAACGCCTCTGCTCCCTCTCTGGTCTGTCTAGCAATTACACTCGGATCTTCACTTGGCATCGCTGACACGACGCAGCGCTCGTGAATAAGCTGGTGCCCTGCGCTTAGCTTAAGAGTAGCGCTTTATAAATTTGTAGTTTACGATTATGATTCAATTTCGTTGTTGCACTTTAGGTTCTGGAGGTTGTCTGAACGGATCTCATATTGTGTCGCTGAAGAGCATCTTGTCTGAGATGTATATTGGTGGCCTGGAGATCACAGCTGGGGACAGCCACTCACTCGCCAACCACACCCGATGGGATATGGCGTCCAGTATATTTGTGGCCATTCAGATATTCTCATCAGTTGGTAGGACTATAATCGAATCTAATCTAATCTCATTAGGTCAGCACAATATATAATATACAGTACACACATGCATGCATAATAATTATTATAATTAGATAGACATGCATACGTATATTCACACATACATACAGTACATGCATGCTTACATACATATAGGCTTATACATGCATACGTATATGCATGCCATGCATACAAACACGCATACATACATGTGTACATACATATATACATACATACATACAATGTCATGCATACATACTAGAGCTGTACCGATATCGCTTTTTGCCGATTGTGCCGATACCGCGTATAGCCGATTATTAAATTGCCGATACCGATACCGCGTATAGCCGATTATTAAACTGCCAGTAGGCCTACCTATTATGAGAAAGAATATTACAATTTTTGTTTAATCAAAATGTTTGGTTCCGAAACATACACTAGTAATCTATCGTCACAACTATAAGGGGGACGTTTAAATTAAGCTGGGAATTTGTTAACGATATTCATTCATTCATTCATTCATTCATTCATTCATAAATTTATATAGCGCCCCTTCCAGAGGGCTACTCAGAGGCGCTCCCGACTCCAGCACGGCCAAAAAGTACAGTTTTGAGCTTAGTAAAGAAAGCTTCAGTAAAAGTCCCAGGGAGCAGGCGTATCTCCTGGGGAGCCCGTTCCAGACCACTGGGCCCACCACGGAAAAGGCTCGATTCTGCATAGTTGCAGTTCGTGCAAATGGGACTAAGAGCACCCCCTTCTCTGCAGAGCGGAGGGAGCGGCGACCTTGAATACCCGAGGGGCAGCAAAACTCCCGCAGGTAGACTGGTGCTAGACCCAGCTGACATCGTCGTTCCAAGGCAGCAATCCTGTACTCGATGCGCTGCCGGGTAGGGAGCCAATGTAAAGTCTCCAGCATATAGCTGGAGACATGACCAAATTTGGGGATTTGCCCAATAAGACGCGCTGCAGAGCGCAAGACTCGGTCCAGGCACACAAGTCGATTTAGAGGAAGGCCAAATGGATATGGATATGTTTTAATGCATAAATATTAAGGGACGTAAAATGATAGATGAAAATCGATGAAAAACTTGGAACATGCAATAATTCAAGTAAAATTATCAAATTATAACACAATTTTGACATCGGCACCGATTAACCGATTATTTCTGCCGATACCCGATTATGCCGATTGTTCTAATAATCGGCCCGGTTACGCGTATAGCCGTTTAATCGGTACAGCTCTAATACATACATACATACATACATAGAGTTGATCTTCCGCCCTCTTGATTAGCATTTTGCGCGTAAAAAGGTGTTTGTAATAATAATAATAATTACACATGCACACACACACACACCAACACACAGACATACATACATATGTATATATACATGCATTCATACGTGTGTGCATGCGCATATACAAGCATACAGACATACATGCCTCTCTGCAATCGTACCAGAATCTGTTGCTACGTGTAATATTTAAGGTTTCGGACGCGCTGCTCCTGCATCCTACAAGGGTCACGTAGCCTGCCTCATCTTCGGTCTTCTCGGCATTCCTCTCTTCTTCGCTACTGCGTTGACGACTGGTCACCTGGTCGCCCTACTCGGCAGGAAGTTCTGCAGCACCAACTGCATCAAGCAACGATGTCGACCGAAGATAGCCACAGTTCTGTTCTTCTTGGTGACGGCAGCGATCGGAATGATCCTTCTCGTTGTCATTCCGAGCGCCATCTTCTCATCGATGGAGAAATGGAGTTTTGGAGAAGCATTCTACTTCTGCTTGACGACGCTCTACACGCTTGGATTCAGCGACTACCTGCCAGGATATAATCGTATGTTGGACTGTATTGTTTATTCGTTTATTCGTCAATTTTGGTGACATAAAGCATCAAGTTACAGAGTATAAAAGATATGACAAGTTTGACAAGTTCAAGGGGACCATTCCGATCGCAGCCGTCATGATCATGATCATGATCATGATCATGATCATGATCATCATGATCATGATCATCATCGTCGTCGTCGTCGTCATTATCATGATCATGATCATCATGGTCATCATGATCATCATGATCATCATCACCATCATCATCATCACCATCATATCGTCATCGTCGTTATCAATACCACCGCCATCATCATCACCAACATCATCATCATCATCATCATCATCATCATCATCATCATCATCATCATCATCATCATCATCATCATCATCATCATCATCATCATCATCATCATCATCATCATCATCATCATCATCATCATCACCTTCCTTTTCTTCCTCCTCCTCCAACTCTTCTTCTTCTCCTCCTCCTTTTGCTCCTCCTTCTCCTCTTGTGCCTCTTTTAGTACAGTTCAGCACGTGTTTCAATGTGTCATGTTTTGATAGATGACAATGGTCTGTCGGATGAGTTCCTAAAGTGGTATCGATTGGCTGTTGGTTTCTGGATCATTCTGTTGATATTCTGGTATGGTACATTCCTTAACCTCATCAAAAAGAGCGTCACAAGATTAGCCGACAAAGCTGAAGAAATTGCTGCGGAAAAACTACACAACAAGGTTCGTACATTCTCTCCAGACTCATTATAATCAAATCTTATCTAATCCAATGCAATCCAAACCAAACCAAACCAATCTAATCTAAATCTAATCTAATCTAATATAATCTTGTCTGATCTCATTCAGTTGGGTCTAATCTGTCCAATGTATTATGTAATGATTCAACCCTATGTAACTGAATAATATAATATAAATTAATTATGTTATATTCTGCTTCATCCTGTTCTAATCTATTTTGTTCTATTGTATTTATATTCTATTGTATTATATTTTATTGTATTATATTCTATTGTGTTATTTTCCATTGTATTCTATAGGGGGGCCGTCCATAAATGACGTCACGCAATTTTGGCCGATTTTTAACCCCCCTCCCTCCCTCGTCACACTTCGTCACAAAAGTAACACCCCTCTGAAAATGACGTCACAAAGCTCTGACCCCTAAAACCAAATTTCCATGGTGAAGCAAAATGCTCCTTCATGGAACAAATAGGGAAAGCATGAATATTCTAAAATCTAACGGTGACCAAATATTGATATAATTAGAAAATTATTAATAATGATGCCTGTATACAATAAAATAATTTAAAAAATAATGAAAATTTGATCCTCAAAATTAGTCCTGTTATTAATAAAATTAAATTGTTGTTAATTGTGACATTTAATAACATAGACCTGGTGTGACGTCACACTTCTCAGACCCCCACCCCCATGTCACACATCGTCACAAATTTCCGACCCCCTCCCCCTAGGTGCGTGACGTCATTTATGGACGGCCCCTAGGCTAATTATTCTCTGTTAAGGTGTTCTATTATGTTCTATCTGTTATGCCCTCTTCCATTCTATTCTACATGTAATTTCATATTCTACTCTATTATACTCTATTGTATTCAACGAACTTGATTGTTTGGGAAGCAAATTGACTACGATGCGTACCTGCATCTGAACAGGTGGAAGTTCTGTCTCAGAATCGAAAGAAACGAAGCGATCTAAAGGCAGAAGATCTAAAGACATTGGAAGATGTCATGAGAAAGGGACAATACACGACTGTGATGGCAGCAGGACTCAAAAGCACAACGATCGTAACAAACTAGACGATCATTGAGACCAGAATCGGTTTAGATGCCTCGTCTATTGGTTTAGGAAATGTACGCCTACTTACTTATTTAGTAGTTATAATCGTTCTCGCGAAGGTTGCGCAATGAAGCGTCTGCATCAGACTCCGTTTCTGTCCATCGCAAGTCCTCTGGCCTAGTACCGAAACATCCCCAAGGACCTCAAGTCTTCTCTGATGGTCTCCCGTCTATTCTGGCACGTAGGCCTATGTATGTATGTATGTATGTATGTATGTATGTATGTATCTATGTATGTATGTATGTATGTATGTATGTATGTATGTATGTAGGCCTATGTATGCATGTATTATGTATGTATGTATGTATGTATGTATGAGGACACTGAATATAGCGCATTTTTAAGTATCTCACAAAGCGCTTTCTCTGTGCTAGCCTATTATACTACGATGTTAAAATTTAAATGACATTTAATATCATTTGCAACGAGACTTTTACGTCAGATAGCAAACCAATGCACAGTAAACTAGAATGAGTCACCAACGGCGGGACCACGCACACACGTGGAGCCAATCAACGGATTCCGTCGACGGTTGACAGATGGCATGGATGCAGGGGCTCGGCAGAAAAAATTTAGGAGTGGTTTTAAGTTTTTGGGGTTCCATTCGAAATGGTCGAAAAATTTCAGTTCATTGTATTTCGCATGTAATTGCATAGAACCCTCCAACACATTGGAGTGGTTCTGAAAAGCCAGTACAGAAATAGATTCTGATTGATTAGTTGCTTTTTGACGACGCTGTGTCATAGCGAAGATGACTAGTGTCGCCCTCCTCCTTTCTCCAGGCTTGGGGCGGGCACTACCTCAGGTAGGGTAGTGGCGGAGTTCAAATATTCAGATGCACACGTGGGCCTACATAATATCAGCGCTTCGAGAGTTAGGGCCTATTATAATTAAAATAATATCTTATGGAAACATACATAGGCCTACATTATACATGCACATGTTCATGAATACATGCATGAATGAAGGCATGCATACGCACGTACGTAAGTGAATATTTACATACACTCATACACATACATACAAACATACACACACAAGTGCGGTTTTTAACAGAAACTTTCTTCTTAGCTATAGAATATGTTTCTCCAGTGAACCACATATGCATAACTATTTGAATATGACCACGATTTATTTCAATAGATAATTTTTTCAAAGAATTGCAAGAATTATTTAGTCAAATTATATTAAAGTTGCTTGGCTCGCTTTGTTCATTTCTATTAACTTAACAAATTATATAATAATAATAATAATAATAATAATAATAATAATAATAATAATAATAATAATAATAATAATAATAATAATAATAATAATAATAATAATAATAATAATAATAATAGTAAAAATAGTAAATAAATAATAATAAAAAAAAATAGTAATAATAATAATAATAATAATAACTAAAAACTTATAATAATTCAAGCCACTGATTAAGTAAGGTGCTGCAGTTGAATAACGCGTGTTGTACGTTGCAACTTGCAATCCACGCCGTATTCGAGCCAAAGAAACTTGACTTCGTTAGGTTAGCAATAACGACAGTGAAAGCTTTTGCTGGGCGAACAGAACGTGTGAAAAATCAAGGGTCAGGTCCGAGCGAGTTACGTGATAGCCCAGGTATTTACGGACGAAAGGGAGTCCGAGAAACTAATTTCGGAATCGTGTTGCGACTTGCGAAACATTGATAGGCCTACAATCAGCGAGTGTTATCCAAAAGTGTTGTGTGCAAGATAGCCAAGCGTCAGTAGGCCCTAGTGCACATGTCATGACAGTGGGAAAGAGACACTACTGGCTACTGCTTTCTTCCCCACACACACGCGCACACGCACATACATACATACGCACTACACGCACACACACACTTACACGCACCCACACAAACACACGCATACGTAATTATGTATATCTGTATGTGTGTACATGTAGGTGCGTGTTTGTGGGTTGTGTGTATATATATATATATATATATATATATATATATGTGCACATATGATCTCCACATTAATTGTACACATGAAAGTGTGCATTACATCTAAGCTTATGTATATATACCTACACACATACATATATACATATATGCATATAAATTTTATATGTGACAATTAGATTTATTTATTTATTTATTTATTGCATCAGACAACAGAACAGATAACAATATACATCATGACAGAAACAGTTCAGTCACTGTGCAACAGGAAGCCAGGAAAAAGCTAAAAGCTTATATCACCCTGGCCCCTAGTACCTGGTTCATTTCAGTCAACGTTTAGTGTCACACAGATCCAGATTAAATTATACTAACAGGCAGCTGAGTCCGAATAGTTTTAGTATTATACATTGGACATTTCATACATGAAACATTATCATCATGATATAGAGCACATAAATCAGAACCAAAGTAAACAGAGACAAATTTTATGACAAGATTATGACAAAATTATGACAAAATTATGACAAAAGAAATAAAATAGAACAAAACACAAATGAAATGAAATAAAACTAAATAAGGCACTATTTAGAATAACACTACTACATAACTAAGGAATGTGTGCATCGAAGTTGGTCAAGACAAAAAGAGATGGTTTGTTCAGTAACGACCTATTATTTCTAACAAAGTGAGTTTTCACTGTATTTTAGTAGGTAACCTATTTTCAGTTTTCTTTTAAATGTGGACAGAGATTTCTCTTCTTTAAGTTCATCAGACAGTGAATTCCACAAGCGAGATCCCAAGACCTGGAGGTTGCCCGCTCTGGATGCAGTGCGTGCATAAGGAACCACATAATTGGATGAGCTCCGAGTGTTATGGGAGTGAATTTTATCAACTGTTGTGAAATAATTGGAGAATTGTTTTGGTAACATATTATGTACAAACTTGAACATGAGCACAAGTTTAGATAAATGCGATAACTCATAAATTTTTATTATACTTAAGGTGCAGAATAAAGGATTGGAATGAGATAAGTAAGAAGAGTGGGTGATTATTCTAACAGCAGCTTTCTGAAGTTTCAATATCCGGTCTAAATTCCCGGTTCTGTGTGGCGACGACCATACAGAGCAGCAGTATGTCATATGCGGTTCAAGTAGGGTGTGGTATAGTAGTTTTAGTTTGTCGAGATCAAGGATATGGTTAATCCTGTAGAGTATACCCACTATTTTAGATATTTTATTAACTACCATGTCAGCATGCTTCCTCCATTTGAGGTCATCAGTAAGTACAACACCAAGAAATTTAATTTCATGCACCTGTGTCAGAGGTACTCCATCTATAGTAATATTGATATCAATATCCAAGTACTTTTTTTTTGCAAATATCATAAAACATGTTTTTTTAAGTTTAGAGAAAGTAGATTCGCTGAGAACCAATTACTTATATCTTTCAATTTATCATTTAATGATGCAGCTAACAGGAGAGGACAATATCCAGTTGTAAAGATGTTTGTATCATCTGCAAACATAATCAAGCTCAGATTGGTTACTGATTGAATATCATTTACATACAGGAGGAATAAAAGAGGCCCAAGGACTGAGCCCTGCGGCACACCACACGTTATTGGTAAGAAGGATGAGCAAGCGTTATTGAGGGCAACATATTGATATCTATTTGATAAGTAGCTCGCAAACCAACTGAGGGGGGTACCCCGTATTCCATAGTGCTCGAGTTTATCCAAGAGTATTGCATGATTCACAGTATCAAAGGCCTTTGATAGATCTAGAAAAATTCCAATTGTGGTTTGGTGGTCATCTAAGGTTTTGCTGATTTGGTTAGTGAGATCAAGTAAAGCCAGCTCTGTGGATAAATTTTTCCTAAACCCATACTGGGTATCTGCAAGGAGGTTATTTTGCTCCACAAAGGTGATAAGCCTATTATAGATAATTTTTTCCAACAACTTGGCAAAGGGTGACAAGATAGAAATTGGACGATAATTAGAAATCTTTAATTTATCCCCCGTTTTAAAAATTGGAATGAGCTTTGCTAGTTTGAGCTGATCGGGAAAAACACCTTGAGTTAAAGACTGGTTAAATAAGTTTGCTAAAACAGAAGAAACTTCAAGGGAGCATTGTTTTAAAACCATTGTCGAGACTTCATCATAACCCCTACTATGAGAATTGTTCATCAGAGCAATACAGTCTATGATTTCAGGGGGCGTCACCGGGGCGAAGAAAATAGATTGCAGGGTTCGAGACTTAAGGTAGTCGTTTGGCTTATTACTAACTGGAACAATAGACTGAGCTAACTTGGGACCTATGTTACTAAAATAATTGTTAAAGTTCTCAGCTATAAGTTTAGAGTCAGTAACCCTACACCCACCATGGTCTATTTCAGTTATTTTAGGAGTACACGCACTTTTACCAATGATTGTGTTGATAGTTTGCCAAACTTTGTGCAGACTATTTCTATGGAGTTGGAGTTTGTTTGCATAATATCCTTTCTCAGCTGCTCTCAACAGTGAGGTCAGCTTATTCCGGTAGGTTTTGTATTTATTGAATAGAATCTTGCTATTACCATTTTTAGCTTTTACACATTCTCTATACATTACATTTTTCTTTTTAATAGATTTCTTCAGTGCAGAAGTTAACCACGGTAGATCAGTTGACTTCGATTTACCTCCTACCCGACTAAGAGGGAAGCAGAGATTATAACAATGAGTAAACTTATTCAGGAAATCATCAAAAGATACATTAACCTCAGAATTCTCAGTCAAGTCCCATTCGATAAGTGCCAGTTTTTGCTTAAATCTTGCCATAGAGTCATCAGTAGTTATTCTTTTAAAGAGTAATGAGTTCATTTCTGGTTTTGGCTTATTCTGTGAGACATAGGTCGTGCAACAGACAGGCAAATGGTCGGAGATATCTGTAATCCATATTGATGAGTTCTTAATACTTGAAGGATGGACATTTGTAAGAATGTTATCTATTAGAGTCGAAGAATCAGGAGTAATACGGGTAGGCTTGTCTATTAGTGGATAAAAACTATGTGCATAAAGTAGGTTAAGGAAGTTTTCAGTTTCTCGATGTTTATCAGTATTCAAGAGATTTATATTAAAGTCTCCTAGTAAATAGCAGGGTTTCCTTTCTGAGTGCAGTCTGGCTAGTAGGTTACCAAAGGCAGTGTTAAAGGAAGGGAGGTCCACATTCGGGGGCTTATAGACAGCTCCAACAATTATAGATTTTCCAGCATTACAGATCTGAATAAACAAGCTCTCCATAAGATGATCATCAACAGAGTAACATTTAAGCGTGTAAGAAGGGATGGTTATCTCATTCAGAAATAAGGCAACTCCCCCTCCTTTACCATGAGATCGAGATTTAAGGAGCATGGTGTACCCTGGGATAAATACAGTATCCAGGTCATTGTCCGTTGTCCATGTCTCAGTAATGGCTATAAGAGAAAATTTATGCTTCAATTGGGCCAATTCAATGTTAATCGCATTAGAGTTTTTCCTAATACTACGAGCATTTATGTGTAATAATGTGAGATCTACATTTTCAATAGTAGCTAATCTCTCACTGAGCTGTGATGCATCAAGGTACTGAACATGAAGCATAGACAACTGGTCATAGTAAAATTCATCTACATCCAGGTCATGTCCCACCCATTGGGGCATTCTATTTATAGCATAAGTGGCATTCTGAACCCCAAAATAATCAAAATTAGGAAGATGAGGTAATCCTTGCACTGCCATGTTAAATTCAACATCATCTTTGATATGATTATAAGGAAAAATATCCTGCAGACAGACACTGCAGTAAAAGTTCTCCTGGCTGACCACGAAAGAGATACAGTTCAAGTGAGATCTCCTCCCACACAGCCAACAAGAAACACTCAAATTGGAGTGACTCTTCATGCTTCTCCTGCAGATGTAGCAAGAAGAAGTAGAAGATTTCAATTGTAATACAGCCATCATCTTGGCAGAGACATCAATAATACACTCCACACATTATGCATTTCGATTTCCAGACGTTCTACTCCATTCAAGCCCAAGGCCACATTAAAATTGTACTGCCACACCCTGCCCCCTAATTCAGCAAGTCCAAGGTCATTGTGTCTAACAATACCACATAACCTCATGAAAAACAGAAACGCAAAAGGATAAGTAAAATAAAAGATCCTGGTAGATCCAACCAAAAAAGTGCACGCAAACAACACAACACTAATAGGACATAAGGTCCCAACCAAAAAAGTGCAAGCAAACAACACCTTGTAAGAACTAAGATACAGCCGTTCCTTCAGCCATAGCATGATCAAAGAGACTGTGACCCTATTGATCACCACAATCAAAAGAAAATTATAAACGAAAACCAAGAAGTCACGAAGTCGTGGGTAGCATCATCATGGGTTGGCTATCAAAACAGAGTTCGAAAGCTCGATTATCCAGCCTTCACGGTTAGTAGCTTTTATCTTGATATCATGTAAACAATCCTTCTAGTAACAAGTTCAAGAGTTCAGATATGTGCTTACTTGAAAATTCAAATCTAGTCCTTCTCGACATTGAAAAGGTTGTGACAAAAGAGAGTCATTCTGTCCTCACTGCCATGCAGAATGTCCACTGCCGTGCAGATAGTCCACTCGTTGCAGAGGTCAGGACAAGAGAGGTGCGAGGAAGACATGTATACCGTGACAAAATATAGTTTCAATCCGCGGACAATGTGTATGTGTATGTATGTACATACATACATACGTGTACATGCATACAATGGAACTAAGTAAATAATAATGTACGTTCAGTAATTTTTTAAGTATACTGCTGTATATTCAGACTACATTGTAGTCTACTTCATAGTACAAATAACTATAACTGTAGGTCTTCATAAGACCTAACTCACGCACACCTTCCTTACGTGTGCTCTCGTGCGTGCAGCCTTTCTTTAGAAGACTGTATACGAACTATAGGCGGCGCTGCTGCCTCCACCCATGTTTTGACCGAGACTATGGGGCGTTGTAAGAGCCGTGTATTGACAAAGCAAGCGTGCCTTGCTACACAGAGTAGCTTTGAGAAACTGGCTTAGTACCTAACAGTATTTTGACAAGGATTTGAAAGCCAGTAGTTTACGAACACGCTGCTTCAAGATATCGAAAATCAATGGATTAATTAATATTAAAATAATAATGATCTATCTCTCTAGTGGATTACTTATGGACACGATATGACTTAGAAGACACCATCTACTAATAACTGTTGTAACTAACTTGGCGTTGGAGCGACAGAATGTTATTCTTTGTTTAAATAATATTAGATATCTCGAGATAGCCTATAGTTTATTTAACTACAGAATTCTTTGGATCCGAGTCACACATTAGGCACTGGAAGTGGATTAATGCGTTAGGAAAATCTTCGAGGGGATCAAGGCTTCGATCTTGAACCACGTAACAAAAGGCTCTAAGGCAGAGTTCAGGCCTCAATCTTGATCAGTCGTGATCATGAAGACTAAGGTAACTCTGATCGTTATCTTGGCTACTCTACTGTATGCCGTGATTGGAGGAGTCATCTTTCATTACCTCGAACAGAGATACGAAACGGAGCTTTTGCCACAGGTTCTCCAAGAACTCAGTCAGTATACAAGTAAGTATATACTAGTGCAAGTAACTATGTACAAGTACAAGTAAGTATATACTATCTCAAGGAAGTATAATTATGCTAGTACTAGTAACTATTATTAGTACTCGTACATGTAGGGCCTACGTATATGCTATTGCAAGTAGCTATTTACTAGTGCAAGTAACAATAACCATAACCATAACCATCATTTTATTGTAGCCAAACCGGTATTACACAGATGATATTATATATAAGTATTTCGAGTGGTTACAATAGGGAGGACCAGAAGGGACCTTGGTCCCACTAAGTAGGGCCCCCTAATTAACAGTTTAAGTATTGGATGGCGATTAGTTAAACAATAACAGTTGCAGTTTTACAGTTTGACATTATGTAAATATTTATACATAGGTGGCAGTCTTTGGTAACAGACCTTGACCCGTTCATAAGTATGCAAACAAACTGGCAATGTAACAGTATTGACCCGTTCATAAGTATGCAAACAAACTGGCAATGTAACAGTAATGACACATTTCTAGCAAACCACATATTTTAGCATCAATCTTAGGTAGTTGTCAGAATGTAACTAGGTTATCAACAAAAACAGAGGAGTTACAGACAATATACTAGGTACAGGTGAGTATATACTAGTACAAACAAATATATACCAATATATATATATATATATGTGTCCCAGAAATATTTTTTGTTGAAATTTTTTATGCAGTCCCTCTAAAAAGTTTCTTTATGGTCCCATAATAATAACTGGAAAGTTTTATGACATTTAAAAAATATTTAGGGGTCCCCCAAGACACTTACATTTACCCCATATAGGGCCATATTGGCATAATTTGCGCCTGACGTGTTCAATTTCTAAACGCTGTAAGATACCAACCTTTGACCCCATTATAACATATTTAATACCACTGGAAAGTTCTTATATAGTAGAATCTACAAGTATATAACTTTATTGGATACAATCCGATACTTAGGTATTGTTTTACGATCAAATAATGCAAAAATTGTACAAAACTCGCAATATCAGTAACTGCTATGCACTCATTGCTAAGGGTAGTCATTATTACAAATCCTTGATAATGCAACAAGCCATGGTTTCAGCTCCTCCATACATTCATCTGCTCATTCTTTATCACTGCTTACACCTTTAGGTGCTTATTCTTCAGTTCTACAATCTACATTCTAATCGTAATCGCAAACTCGAGATATCTAGAGCGCCCATTAAGCGAAGACGCAAGAACCAACTTATTCACAGGCGCTTAATCAAAACAGAATCGATAGCAGGTGGTCAAGATCCAGTGAGTCAGGCAGGCAGACAGTCAGACGGCTAAGGTGGATGATGCTTGGAGTTGAAATGGCGAGGGAGGTGAGGGAAGAGAAGGAATAGGATCGGGATAGACTTTGTGAAAAAGCAGTGTTTTCAGTTTCGAGTGGAAGACCTGTGGAAAGATAGCAAGAGGTGAGGTTTTGGTGAGTTCGTGGAATGGATCAGATATTTGTCGTAGCACTGGTGGGAGTTTGTTCCAAAGAGGCGGTACAGCTATGGCTATGGACCGATTTACAATTCTACATGTCTGCAAGATTGTCACGATTGTTCTTAGAAAAGTCATGCCGATGTTTTTCGACAACTTGTAGAAGAAACCTCGTTCTTCGTTATTGTTGAAATGAAATTTTGTTTCAGAGCTACGCCACGTTCAGCATTGTTATTCACACAGGTCAAGTAATTAACAAACTCATTATGTGATCTCATACGATTGACTTTCCGACCATTCTTCAACTGGAAAATCAAGAAAACTGTCGTCGATGGCAGTAGTTCGGAAGAAGCTTCAAGAAATAGATAACTCCGTTGATCTACAGGAAAGAGACTGAACCAGGTGCAATCCCCAAGCATCTCCCATTGTCGAGATAAACTGCTTTCTCTTCAGTAGACAGATGCTGAGAGAACAGAGATATGGTCGATGGCTCCTGTCTTAGGTATCAAGAATGACGCTGCATCATCTTCAGTCCTGTGGATTGCAGAGCGACAACATCATAGTCATGCAGCCTTTGGATTAGTTGAATGTCATTGATGGGTGTACTGCAGCAGCGACTCAACATGAGAACCACGATTGGATGTACGTGTAGACGTTAACAACAAATCTGTTAAATCGTTGGATGCCCTGTAATTCACGGGCCGTCAACTGGATAACCGAATGCGTCAGACAACAGGACTTCAAACATGTGATGTCGACAAGCCATCTACAGCAGATTACTGACTGTCTCTAGATGGCTGCAGACTCCAACTCTGCCAGTATTTGAGGCCGTTGTGTCAAAGCACATGGCGATTACAAATGCATTGCACTGCCACAACTTTAAAAGGTCCAGAACTGCTACCGCTGCTGCATGTCCTGACCTAGAGACCAACTCTGGCACACCCAGAAGTTTGGTATTTCCATCAACTAGAGAAGAAATCAGGACTGGCAATCTGTCCACTTTGCCCATGTCTACTCCAGTGATGTCAGGCAGCAGCTTGGAATCCCAGTGCATGACAGATTTTCAGGCTCGAAAGTCATCCGTGGTTTGTTCGGCAGTTTCACTGCGAAAACATCTTTATTCTGCATGATTTCTATCTTCTTCACACTTAAAACTTTATTCACATAAACAATAAGGCTATATGTTGGTAGATTCTACTATTTAAGAGCTTTCTAAAGGTACTGCGCATGTTAGGCCTATTATGGGATCAAAGTGTGATCCTACGAAAATTGTCAAACTCAGAAATGTCACGCGTAAAATAGGAGAAATTACACTAATTCTATGAGCATTGGGGGACCCCTAAATATTTTTTAAATGTCAAAAAATTTGGAAGGTGTTATTATCGGACCATAAAGAAACTTTTTAGAGGGACTGCGTTAAAAGTTTAATCAATTATTATTTTTCAATGCTGTCATGGGACACCCTAATATATATATATATATATATATATATATATTGGTATAGTGTATACTATTATACGCAGTGCTTTGTTGTGTTGTAAGGAAATTTATCAGAACGCAACTTAAATCTCACAATGAAGTTAAGAGGTGCATTTCAAAGCAAGGCAGCAGAAAGCATTATGAACCACAGACAGCGAGGATATGTAAATTTTCAGCTTAGAGCCAACAATTTCTGTGTTTCATTGTAGGCCCACTCTAATGTAGGGCCTACTGTGGTAAACAGCATGTTAAAGGGTCGCGTATTACTGAATTTTCGCTATGTTGTATTTCCAGCAACGGGAAATATGTTCATTTATTAGGCCTATGCTTTGATGATTTGAACTAAAACATGCAGACTGTAACACCTGTTATTAATGACAGAATCTGGACGACGCTGTCAGCGGATATGTTAAGTGGCGACACTGTCAGCATATCGCTTGTTCCTTCTTAATAATTGTTCCTTCCTGTTGTTCCTTCTGAGAACTAGGCCAATCTATTAATGCAACGTATGTGTATTTTATTTTGCATTTCTGCGAATGCATTTTTGCAGTTCTTGATCGACAGAGTAGGCCCTAGGCCTATCTGAAAAATAAAACTGCTGTACCATGCTATATTATGCTATTGGTGATATCGTATTGTATTGTATTGTTTATTGTATTGTGCATTGCATTGTCGTAAATGTAGCGGATGGAAACGGCACGGGTTGTCTGAACTGGACAGACTTCATTCGGTTGAAAGTAATCCTTAGTGATTTGGAGGACAGCGGATATTACATCAGTTCCTCTGGTCAGCTGGTCAACGGGACCAAGTGGGACATTCGAACGTCCATCTTTGCAGCCATATCCATTTTCTCGTCTATCGGTAAGCTCATAAATTAATTAAAGACTTTAATCAGTAACTGTAACAACAGCCTCAGACGCGATCTTGACCCGCTGTACGTCCACCTTTGCGACCATATCTGGCTTCACAACACATCAAATAGCTCACTGTGGCATAGGCGTAGCTACATGGAGGCACAAGGAGGCAGTTGCCTCCACTTGCTTTTTTATATACAGGAACTTCCATTGACCAATGACCCCAATAACCAGGATTTTGCCAATGATCTGTGAAGTTGCCTCCTCTTGAATTTAAGTCTCGCTATACGTGCATGCACTGTGGTAATGCTATTGTAGTAGGACTAAGCTGGTTAGCAGGACATGGCTTTCTTAGACGCCGGAACAATTTAGAGTCTACGATTACAATTGGGGCAGTCAATTACTAAACCCGTGGTACGTTGAGAAAGAGATAGTGGGGGGGAGGGCTATTCCTGTCAATGGTTCAGACTCCCGGCACTCCCCTTTCAATATACATTTTCTCACACATTTCGCCTCCATTCATAGGTACCTTAATATTCTACACTATTATAAAGCTACACATGATGATACGCTAATGCACTATACCGGGTACTGTAAACGCAAATATATATGTAACACCAAATTACGCTACACTATAACAACAAAGCTATACTACGGTACACTACACGTACCACATTTACAATAAATGCTATTATACGCTACACTGTGTCATATTTCGTGCAGGATTTCACCGTCTTGCCCCGGACTACACATGGAGTCGAGTCTTCGTTATCTTCTACGGTTGGCTCGGCATCCCTCTCTTCTACTCTGCGATCAAGACTTCCGCCAAATTGGGCAATAGAGGGATCAAGGTCACAAGGAGACGTCTTTGCGCGACGTCTTTGGTCCCTAAGAGAGCGGGCTGGTTCATCTCGCACTTCGTGGCCTTCGTCGTCGGGTTTGTCCTCTTCGTGCTGATCCCAGCTGTTATCTTCAGTCACCTGGAAAGATGGAGTTACGCCGAGTCCATTTACTTCTGCTTCTGTACTGTCTTTACCATCGGATTCAGCGACTACATGCCCGGATTCAACCGTAAGTAGCCTACTGTTTAGTTAGTCACTTGGTCAGTTAGTGAGTTATTTAGTCAAATGTCTATAAGTTTATTGTTATTTATTCTGGTCAACTCCCAAATAAGTTTCCGAAAACATTTGTAGGCTATATGCTTTTACATGTGAAATAAACTTACCAAAAAACTTATTTTTGCGACCATCTCCATTGGAATCACCTCCGCCCGAAATCCTAAACCCCCTCCGAAATTTTTTCATGGCTACTCTCATGCAGTGGCGTAACTAGGGGTTCGTGCGCCCGGGGGCAAGAATTTCCTGGAAATTTTTTTCTGAGTTCCGCCAAAAATTCTGATGACTTTTTTTTCCTGTCTTTTCTGTTTTTTAACAATAAACTTGTCAAATATCATTTTGCGCCCCCCTTGCCGTGCGCCCCCCAGACTCACGTACAAAAAGTTACTTTTTAACCTATTTTTCAATTTTTACCGGATTTCTTTAACAAAACACATTTTCAGACCTAATTTTGCGCCCCCTCCTGCGCCCGGGGGCGGCCGCCCCCTGCCCCCTCGTTACGCCACTGCTCTCATGCTCATCTTACGGTTCCCTCGTTCATGGGCGTGACTTAATTTATCCCAAGAAGTGGTGATGACTGCTCCCTCTCCTCTAATCTCCTCTCCCGTTTCTTTTCCCCTTACCTCCCTTCAATTATTCCTCCCGTTCCTCCTGACAGTTATGCCAGTCTTTGGCAACCGAACTTCGCTTCTCACTTCATTGGTGTCGTTTAACAACCTCTTTGACACGACTCAGCGCTCTTGAATAAATTTGTGCCCTTAGCATATAATATCTGTTAAGTAGCGGTTTAGAAATTTGAAGTTCAAAATAACAAAGAATTCTATAAGCGGAACAATTAGAACATCCCTGGGTCTGGCACTGTTAGGCCCTATAGATATTAATTTATGGTGTCTGTATTTACTTCAGGGGAAGTTTTGCCATCCGAGGATTTCGTGCAGTGGTATCGTCTAGCCATAGGGTTCTGGGTTTTCATCGTGCTCCTATGGTTCCTGTGCTACGTATTGAAATTGATCGAATTAATTGATCGTTCTGCTGACGAATCAGAAGTTCTGATTGAGAAGAAGCTCGCCGACATTACCGCAGAGACTCCAAAGGTAGGCTTTAAAGCTGGACGATCATCTTCATTGATAGGCTAACGTTGTTCTGCATTCCGTAGTGCACGGTCACTATTCAGGGCGTACCAGTGGTACCACTGCATATTCAATTCCAAGTAGAAGTCTCACCTCTTCAAGAATTCCTACCCTAATCCATCTGAAGCTTCCTCGTCCTCAACGAAACTCGTCTTAGCATCCACTCTGCCATCTATCTCTCTGGTCTCTCTCTGACAACCGGACCCAGACATCCACCGGACATACAATTTTTTAACAGAATTAACAACTTCTATAGCGCCTGTATATAATGCACAACTCATCAACCGATGACGCACCAAACCATGCAGCCGTAGTCAGGCCAATAACCGAAGTCAGTAGGCCTACACCGAGTTACGAGATCTTCAGGGCTTAAATGGGGCATGATCGCTGCGTACCACCCCTTAGACGCCCCTGTCCGAGTCTCCCATTTACATTTGTGTATCTTGCTGTTTAGTCTGGAACCATCGATGCGAAATGGGCGCATGGAACAACCGTGATGATAAACGGAGAGACGCCTCCGATGCGGACACCGATCCAGGGTGCCCTACCCCCGTCTTCATTCAATTTCCCTGTTGCCACGGGGAGTCCCGGCGGCTATGGTCCAATGCCAACTGGAGGCTTGGTTAATGTCATAACGCTCAGCGGAGGACAGAGCTAACGACCGGCTACTAAGGCTCAATTGAAGACCGGAAGTAGTCACACTGATCATGTGGCAACGTAACGCAAACGTCGTTTTCGTTTTAACTTGGCGACGGACGAACTTCTTAAATACATAGTACTATGATAGTACATTATATAATATACATAGGCCTAATCACTTGTTCTATATGCATTATGTATGTATGTAAATATATATGCACAAAATATATGGGGACTATATAATCGTGGGATCTATAGCAGTGCATATATATATTATACTCTAAGTCTCTAATTTATATATATAATTTCCCAACTAAAGAAATCTTTTATCATTTTGGATTTTTTGCATTCTTAGGTAAGTAAAATGTTTCACCATAAATGTAACTTAGGCTAAGTGGGTGGTGCTTTGACTGTTGAGTATCAGTTCAAGCCTACTCCAAGATGTTCACCATTTAGAGACCTAGAGTATATCCTCAATACACACTTTACTCAACAACAATTGCAATAAAAATATCAGCAACAACTGTGTAGGCCTATAATATTTTATAGTCATTTTGTAGTAGTTCTTTTACCTAAATACGAATCACATAGGCAACAGAAAATTTAATCTAAATAAATTTCATAAATGTCGAATATAACATCTGCATTAAAAAGATACACACATGCCTTCATTTAGTTTACAATAAATTTAACTCTAATAGGTATCTAATATAAAATATCTAATTTCATTTTACAAGAAAAATCTAGATTCATTTACAAACAAAAATCTAAATAAAATGTCATTTTGCATCCAAACATTTAAATCCATTGTACAATAATATATCTAAATAACATTATCAATGAAAATCTATATTCACTGTACTATCATATACTTAAGTCCACCTTACAATCAAATACCTAAATGAAATTACAATAAAATAATTATATTCATGCTACAATCAGATATTTAAATAATCTTACAATCAAATATCTACATGAAATTACAATATAAATCTATATTCATTATACAATTAGATATTTAAATTCATCAACAAAACATGTAAACATATTTCTATAGCAAACCGTGAGCAAATTTATACCCTGTTACTTGTGTGATTGCCACAGTCAACTGCCTCTGCTGCCTTACAAGTAAATTCCACTGTATACATATAGACAGTTCAAACATAATGTGTTTCTCAATAGAGCAAAGACAACACACAGACATTCACTGTAGTAGAATAAAATTGATTGGCCACAGAGACTGTGTTTGTGTTACAAAGCAGTTTTGTCTACAAGAAAACCTGAATAAAAGTAGCAAAATTGCAATAAAATCAGAACTAGCCGTAAAAATACAATACAAAAATACTCTACTAATAGTTCAGCTGCATTTTCGTTTAAGACTAATTCTGTGAAAGTCACTGAGATTGTCTATGCTATACAGAATAAATCTTTACTTGATTTAAATGAGCTTTTAATTTGATTTTGACAACAGTATAAGTCTTGTCCCAACAACAACAATAGCAACACTAACTCAATCTAGAAACCATTTTCTAGATCTGCCTCGAAGGCATCTTATCACCTTTTGATATTCTTGTATGTATGCATGTATGTACGTATGCATATAAGTACTGTATATATATATATAATATATATATCTATTGTTTATCCAAGGTATATTACATATTATATATATTGTAGCAAAATTGCTACTTGAGCATCTTGCCGATGAACGTATTGACCCTATATGTATGGCTATATGTTGAATGATGCTTCTCTGTTACGTTAAGCTCTGCTATATGTATGGTTATGTTCTTAAGTCATGCTCTATGTTCCTAGTGATGCTTATATCTTAAGTCATGCTCTATGTTCCTAGTGATGCTTATGTCTTAAGTAATGCTCAGATATATTAAGTAATGCTTCTTTGTTAAGTCATGCTCTAAGTGGCTAGCCTGTCTGGACAAGTCTGCCGACTATTATTCGAGTCATGCTCAATTCGTAGACACTGTCCGGGCATGTCTGCCGATGGTCTGGCTAGTCATGCCCGGAAAGTATAAATAGGGTCCCCAAAGAGAGAGGACAGTTAGTTGAAGCGCAGTTGTTGAAAGAGTCAGTTGAAGTTAAGTCAGTCGAGAGTTGAGTAGTTGAAGTCAGTCGTTGTTGAGAGTTGCACATTGCATTGAGTAGTCAGTCGAGTCGGCTAGGTTATACGTAGATACAGTTAAGGAAAGTCAGAGATAATTAGAAACTGTTGAAAGAAGCTGATAGTTAAGAGACGTTTCCTGTCGTTGAAAACAATACGTTATTGAAATCTGTGACGGTGTCGTCTTTTCTTACACATTCGGGCAGTCATCGGTGGTCTCACTCTCTCCAAGTCCCTCGCCAGATTGGGAGGGCCTAATCCTGCGGACAGATTCAACAGGGGAAGATCCAGCTCGTCATCCTGTGGTACCAGAAAAGAAGAAGAAGAGAAGGATCCATTCCATCCATCCCCTACCAAGCCTCGAGAGGACCGCTCCGAGGTTTGCCCCAAGCCTGCTCCGGGGTTGCCGTAGAATACCGACCCCCGGGTATCGCCACAGTTTTGGAACCGAGAAGTGGGGTACCATTCCGAGAGTGCACCAACCGAATTGTCACGACTGTTGCCGAGAAAGTGAGGTGCCAAGCGACAACCGACCATCAACACAATTCCGATGGGAGACGAGGACGAAACCGTCATCTACCCGTTTCCGAGCCTTCTTGGTGGGCCTGTCGAGAGTTCCACGCCCGCCGGAGGACAACGTTCGACGGAGACGCAGCCGAGACGATATCAGCTGCTGGAGGGTATCGGCTTCGATGACCCGAGGCCGATGGAGTCGAGCGAACGGAGACTATCAACGGAACCTGCCGACCGGGGAGCGACAGACGATTCAGTGTTGATCCCGAAGCTGCTGGAGGGAGTCGGTGGCCTGCTGAGAAACCGACCCATGCCGATGAAACCGGGTCGTTTTGACGGGACAGGATCGCTGGAATCCTTCCTGTCCCAGTTCGAGGTGTGTGCGAGGCACAACCGATGGACCGCCTCGGACAAAGTTGACTTCCTACGCTGCTCGTTGGAAAAAGCTGCAACCCAGCTGCTGTGGGATTTTGGGGCTCAGCCGGACGTGAGCTACGAGCAACTGGTTGAACGCTTACGGCAACGCTACGGAACGGAAGGCCAAGCGGAGACCTTCCGCGCGCAACTTTATTATCGACGCCAGCGCGCCGATGAGAGCCTGAGCGACCTCCTGCACGACATTCGCCGGTTAGTCGTGCTCGCTTATCCTGTGCCATCCAACGAGACGACGCAGATCCTTGCCAGAGACGCTTTCCTGGAGGCGATGAGGGATCGAGAGCTCTCGCTCAAAGTTCGTGAGCGAGAGCCAAAGACTCTAGACGAGGCGTACCGCTCTGCGCTGCGTTTGGAGGCGTACCAGAGAACGGTGGATCCTGATGACCGGAGGAGACCGACGAATCGTGTCAGAGGGACGCAGGAAGCCGATGCGTCCTCCCAGATACAATCGCAGCTGGACCGGTTTCTCACGCAGCAACGTGAGGACCAGAAAAGGTGGCAACGGGAAATGGAGAATCGGATCGACCAGCACTTCCGAGAGATCCGAAGCGGTACCACGCCAGATGATGTGCCGAGGCGAGACGCTCGCCCCGGAGACCGACGCCAGGAGCCGGGTCGAAACGCTCATCCTGGAGACGACAACGCCAGAGACCGAGAGAGTTCGAGACAGGCGGTAACCTGTTTCAACTGTGGCCAGCCCGGTCACATAGCACGCAACTGTCGTCAGCCTCGACGACCCCGTGTCCGTCCGAGTGAACCGACGACGACGGAGACCGATGCAACTACGCCAGCGGAGACTGTGGCCGTCAATCACACTACGCGCCACCGATTCACCAATCGGGCAACGAGCAATGCCATCTACATCCGGGGAACGATCAATGAACAACCGAAGCTGTGCCTTCTCGATACTGGGTCAGAGGTGAGCCTTCTACCGTCTACTGCTGTCCAGGGATGTGAGGTACGTTCTTGTAACAGATTTCTGATGGCTGCTAATGGGTCAAACATAAGGGTCCTGGGGGAGGTAATGGTGCCCATTAAGGTACGGGTTGGTTTGCAAATCCCCTCTAAGTTTCTGGTGTCCGACCAGATTACGGAGCCTATGCTGGGCATGGACTGGCTTAGGGAGCACCGATGCCGATTAAGTTTTGGGACTGGGGCCTTGTTTGTAGGACGCAAGCGTATTCCCCTTGTGAGAGGCAACGGGGCTGTTTGGTGTCGGCGCGTGATCGTCGCCGAGGAAGTCACGATCTCCCCCAAGTGTCAGTTGGATGTACCCGTCCGTACGCAGTATAAGGACTTAACTTCGGTAGCGCCGGCCTGGATGACAGAGGCCAGGGAAGTTCAGTCAGGAATCCATCTCGCCCGGGTTGTGGTAGGTGATGACGCAGATATGGCCCAAGTAAGGATCGTTAATCTTAACGATGACCCGGTTCTATTGGTTAAGGATCAGGTATTAGGAGAGTTGCATCCCGTAGAAGTAGAGTCCCGGGTAACCCGCGATGAGTCCCAGCGTTTGACTGGAGGGGTTTGTCCCGACGAAACCTTGTTAGCGGATCTCCCTGAGGAGGTAACACCCGAGATTAAGGAGAAGTTAAGGGAACTTTTGGTCGAGTATAGCGACATTTTCTCGAAGAGCGAAGGGGATTTAGGTAGGACCACGGTAACCACTCACAAGATAGACACGGGAGACGCTCGTCCCGTGAGGCAACCCTTAAGGCGCCAGCCACTTCCGCATAGAGCGGCGGTAGATGCCCAATTAGATAGCATGTTGGAGGCTGGAACGATTGAACCCGCCGTTAGCGAGTGGGCCGCCAACGTTGTCCTTGCCCGTAAAAAGGACGGGACCTTAAGGTTTTGCATGGACTACCGACAGCTTAATGACAGGACCCGGAAGGATTCGTACCCGCTACCCAGGATCGACGAATGCCTGGATGCCCTCTCCGGTGGGGGTTGGTTTAGTACGTTGGACCTACGGAGTGGTTATCACCAGGTAGCCTTGGATCCCGGGGATGCAGACAAAACCGCGTTCATCACGCGCCGGGGTAGTTATCGATGGAAGGTGATGCCCTTCGGGCTCTGTAATGCGCCCGCGACCTTCCAACGATTGATGGACATTGTTCTGTCTGGACTTAATTTCGAGATATGTCTAGTTTATCTTGACGATGTAATCATTTTCGGTGACACGCTCCAGCAACACCTGCAAAGGCTGGGTAAGGTGTTTGAGAGGCTAAGGACTGCCAACCTTAAACTCAAGCCGAGTAAGTGCCGACTCCTGCGTAGGGCAGTTAATTTTCTGGGGCATGTGGTAACCCAAGATGGGGTAGCGGTGGATCCGTCCAAGATCCATGATGTGGTGGAATGGCCCGTCCCCCGACGACTGAGGGATGTACGTTCGTTTCTCGGGTTGTGTTCATATTACCGGAGGTTTATCCGTAATTTCTCCGTCCTGGCCGCCCCTTTGTTTGAGCTTACCAAGAAGGGTAGAGCGTTTGAATGGGATAACGCCTGTCAGGAGGTCTTTGAGCATTTGAAGCGCGTCTTAACGACCACACCTATACTGGCCCTGCCCAAGGATGAAGGCCTGTATATTTTGGATTGTGATGCTTGTGATCTGGGTATTGGTGCGGTTCTGTCCCAAAGAATCGACGGGGAAGAACGAGTAATAGCTTATGGAAGTCGCCTCCTGTCCACCGCGGAACGCAACTATTGCGTTACCAGGAAAGAGTTGCTTGCGATAGTATACTTTACGAAGCTTTACCGCCAATACTTGCTGGGTCGTCCGTTTCTGCTGAGGACGGATCACGCCGCCTTACAGTGGCTGCAGCGTACCCCCGAGCCCATAGGCCAACAGGGAAGGTGGTTGGAGCGTCTGGCCGAGTTTGAATTCCAGGTGCTACATCGGCCTGGACGGAGGCACGGGAATGCTGACGCTCTTTCCCGTAGGCCATGTCGTCAGTGTGGTTTTGAAGACGGGAGTACGGTTGCTGCAGTTGTAGAGGCCTCGGAGGAGCCACCATCTAGTCCTGAGCCCCGTCCGCTTGAAAGTTTGTTAAACGCTCAAAAAGAAGATCCGGATCTCCGGATCGTGCGGCCATGGTTGGAAGAAGGTGCCCAGGCGCCGGATTTAGTTGCCATTTTACGGGAAAATGAGTCCGTGAAAATTTATTGGCACCAGCGAGAGCGATTGTACATTCGGGAGGGTATCATTTACCGGAAGACGCCAGACGCTGTTGAACAGTTGGTAGTGCCCCGAGCTATGAGGGAGGAATATCTGAAGCTAGCCCATACAGGGATAACTGGGGGCCATCTGGGAGTCCGAAGGACGAGGGGACAGATAAGACGCCGGGCATACTGGAACGGCTGGTCCCGAGATGTTAAACGTTTCTGTCGGTGCTGTCCGCAATGTAACCAGTACCATCGAGGTCGACCTCCTCGACAAGGTCCATTGCAGCCGTTGCCGTGCGGGGAGCCATGGGAACGTTTAAGTATTGACATCACAGGAGCACACCCTCGGAGTAGGCGTGGTCATGTCTTTATTCTTACGGTCATGGACAACTTCACGAAGTTTGTCGAGGCAATCCCCATAAGTAATCAGGAAGCCCATACGGTTGCAAGAGCTTTAGTTGAAAATGTAATTGTAAGGTACGGTGCCCCGTTGCAGATACTTACCGATCAGGGTACCAATTTTGAGGGGAACTTGTTCCGTGAATTGTGTAAGCTTTTGGGGATAGATAAGGTCCGGACCTCCAGCTACCACCCAAGTGGGAATGGGTTAATAGAACGTTTTCACCGGACGCTAAATGCCATGCTGGGGAAGGTTGTAAGCAGCCATCAGAGGGATTGGGATGAATTTCTGCCTCACGTCCTTGCTGCTTACCGAGCCTCACAGCATGAGACGACCGGCTTCAGTCCGAACTTCCTGATGTTCGGTCGAGAAACGAGAGCTCCCCTAGATCTCGTTTACGGTAGACCCCCAGGCGCCGAGCAAATTACTGCCACCTACTCAAGCTACGTGAAAGATTTTGCCGAGAGAATGGACGCTGCGTATCGACTGGTACGGGAGCACCTACGAACAGCTGCAGAACGCCAGAAACATGCTTACGATTTGCGTGTAAGACCGGCCGAATTCGCCCCTGGCGACCGAGTCTACTACTACTATCCGCGTCGCTATCAAGGTCGCTCGCCGAAATGGCAGAAAGTTTATACGGGACCTTATGTAGTGGAAAGACAGTGTGGTCCAGTGAATTACTGTCTGAAGAAATCAGCCAATTCGCGTCCTTTTGTGGTTCACGTGGACAAGTTGCGGCCTTGTGTTGAAGAAGGACCTGAAGAAATCAGCCAGACTGTGCCTGACACACAGGACGAAGCTGATACGTCTAACGTACGGCCGAAACGTGCAGTACGCCGTCCGGCCCGTTATTTAGAAGACTGCTAAAAATGACGTCGTCGTTGCCATGGTGACGGAACAATTGACGAAATGTTGTGAACATTGGTGAGATAATGCCTTTTCTTCATTTCATTTCTGCCCTAAACCGAGGGACTTGTGTTCACTTTAACGAATAGCCCATGGCTGATGTGTCTCGAATTTTGTTTGAGGGAATTTTTCCCGATCGTTTATTTCAGCTAAAACAAAAATGGACTGTTTAGGGGAATGCTAGCCTTGCCTAGAATGTTTAATTCGTTCTAAGTGTTGTTTTTAGGTGACGTTGGTACTGTTCAGATGACCTATGACTTACAGAAATGAGGGCATTTCTCTTTGTAGTCAGGGGAGCGTGTAGCAAAATTGCTACTTGAGCATCTTGCCGATGAACGTATTGACCCTATATGTATGGCTATATGTTGAATGATGCTTCTCTGTTACGTTAAGCTCTGCTATATGTATGGTTATGTTCTTAAGTCATGCTCTATGTTCCTAGTGATGCTTATATCTTAAGTCATGCTCTATGTTCCTAGTGATGCTTATGTCTTAAGTAATGCTCAGATATATTAAGTAATGCTTCTTTGTTAAGTCATGCTCTAAGTGGCTAGCCTGTCTGGACAAGTCTGCCGACTATTATTCGAGTCATGCTCAATTCGTAGACACTGTCCGGGCATGTCTGCCGATGGTCTGGCTAGTCATGCCCGGAAAGTATAAATAGGGTCCCCAAAGAGAGAGGACAGTTAGTTGAAGCGCAGTTGTTGAAAGAGTCAGTTGAAGTTAAGTCAGTCGAGAGTTGAGTAGTTGAAGTCAGTCGTTGTTGAGAGTTGCACATTGCATTGAGTAGTCAGTCGAGTCGGCTAGGTTATACGTAGATACAGTTAAGGAAAGTCAGAGATAATTAGAAACTGTTGAAAGAAGCTGATAGTTAAGAGACGTTTCCTGTCGTTGAAAACAATACGTTATTGAAATCTGTGACGGTGTCGTCTTTTCTTACACATTCGGGCAGTCATCGGTGGTCTCACTCTCTCCAAGTCCCTCGCCAGATTGGGAGGGCCTAATCCTGCGGACAGATTCAACAGGGGAAGATCCAGCTCGTCATCCTGTGGTACCAGAAAAGAAGAAGAAGAGAAGGATCCATTCCATCCATCCCCTACCAAGCCTCGAGAGGACCGCTCCGAGGTTTGCCCCAAGCCTGCTCCGGGGTTGCCGTAGAATACCGACCCCCGGGTATCGCCACAATATATATATGTGTGTGTGTGCTAGCATGTAAGTATTGATATGTATGTATCTATGTATGTACATAATGGAACAAGGTAATCTAACAAGCACCTCCCAAAAGCATATTTATTGATGTACTGATGCATTGCAATATTTATAGACCACTTTTAAGGTGCTGATGATTTAACAAGACATAGGAATAATAAAGCCACTGCAAAAATTGTGTTCCGACATAAATCCGATTTCTTTTGGTCTGCCTTTGACACGACATGCACTACTGCGTCACACGTTTTCGCTTTTTCGAGACGACTTAGAACGCTCAGACGTAGAATAAAAAGACCCTACATTGTCTGAACAATCATTTCTCTCTGTGCTTTCTATAATATATCATTAAACAATCTGCACTGTCCATCTGAAATGGAAAGTGATCGGGCCTTTACATAGCTCCCGTGCAAGAAATCTCTTCTGCAACATTCCAACTTGACAACCAAACCATAATGCCTCAATCTTTACTCTTAACCCATGATATAAATTAACGTAATGAACACCGTAATGTAATGTACCCTAATAGATATAACCTAATGTAATAATGAAAATGTAAATAGCACTGTTAATTGGTAAGCTTATATTTTTACATCTTATTTGTATGTGTGTATGTATGTATGTATGTACGAAGGTATGTATTAGAGCACTTGTATATGCCCTTTAAGTCACTCAAAAGTTGAGTTATTGCACCAATTATGAGCACAAGATCAGTTACTCTGAACTGAGGCATGAGACAAATGTTGCTACACGGAGCCTGATCAGCCCACAATCCTTGGAGTAAAGGTCCACAGGGTCATCGAGTAGACCACCCTCTGCATCTATACAGCTGTGTCTTACGACATCTTTCCTGGTCCATATATATACCGTAATCACTTTCACTGCAACTGCCACTGGTCTTTCTTCAAAAATTTAGTATTTCCTCATAGTCTAACTGCCTTTCCTTGTCAGAGATGTCATCTGTTTCTTAGTCAACCATTCCTCACTGAAATATAAACAAGCAATCAGTCAATAACTAAACAGTCAACAAAAGAATGGGTTCGAGCCTCCACTGAGGCAGTCAATGTGTTAAGACCTTACGGAAAAGACCCATGTATTGTCTGAACAATTCGAGTAGCAGACAAAACCGGGTCAGATGTCGGCTAAGATCCTCAACAAAAAAGCTGCCACAAGTCCTGCGGTCTACTATGAGGTTTGGCAACTGTTCCTTCTCTGTCGCTGGACCCACTGCATGGAACAGTCTTCCCGGCCAGGTAAAGAATGTGCCCTCTCTAGAGACATTTAAATCACAACTTGAGATCTATCTTTTAAAACAATCATATGACAACCTTTCCTTTGGCCCCAGCTGAGCTATGGCGCTATACAAATCGTCTTATTATTATTATTATTAATTATTATTAATTAATGTTATTATTATTATTAATTTCTCTCTCTGTCTTGTGTAGACCTTGAATATAGTCTAAGAACTTCTATAGCACCAATGTCATCGACTGATTTCTTGAGCATTATGACATTGGCTCTACAGAAGTTCTTAATTTGTATTTTAGATAGAACATGTTCTTCATTTCCAACTGCTTAGCACCATCGATGTTCTGTCGAAATGTCATGTGGGCACTTCTGAACTTTGGAAGGAGAGCAATATCAGAATATTGATTGATTGGCGACAATTGTACTGTAATAAATCAATCAATTAACCAATCAGTCAACAATTAGCCAACTTAATGACCAACCAAATAGTCACCAGAACCCTGCCAACCAAAATGTTAAACGACCAAGGAAACAGAATCATCAGCACTAAATAAAACTACTTCTTTACTCAGCAACAATTCCTAGCTTACATGAGTATATCTTATATGCTTGAAGTATCAAATTAATATTAACCTCTTTGAATTTCGCAGCTGAATGTTATCTGTTTGATGTAATTTGTTCCCTGGTTTGAAAGGCTTTACCTTTCTAGATCTGGAAAACATCACCACCATAATCAGCCTCATCATTGTCTTCATCAGCAGCATCATCATCATCATCATCATCATCATTTTGAATCGTTTCAAAGCTGTCACATCTGTCACCGCTATTAAAAATGTAATGTACAATCTCTCGTTTACAAACAAATAAATATTTCATATTGTTCTTATATAATCTCAGATTAATATAATGCACAAGGCATCAATCAGTTGTATGTATTACTTTAATTACA
This sequence comes from Aporrectodea caliginosa, assembly GCA_020284085.1. Classification (NCBI taxonomy): domain Eukaryota; kingdom Metazoa; phylum Annelida; class Clitellata; order Crassiclitellata; family Lumbricidae; genus Aporrectodea; species Aporrectodea caliginosa. Next base: position 295,739 of record JACEVL010000780.1, read on the forward strand.
GTACGTAAGTACCTGTGATTGTAAACTTCAAGGTCTACTACACCAATGTCACTTGCAGGAATCTCTTGCGTTGCACTGCTGCTGATGAATTGCATGACAATACAGAAGAACAGTCAAAGATACCCACAACACATATGTAGCAGTCAATGTACATTCATATCTACGAATGTATATATGTATGTATGTAGCCTATGTATAAAAATTGTATATTATATATATATGTATTGTAATTGTAATTGAACATTTGTATAGCACCACTCAGATATTCAGAGGTGCTCCCGACCCAGGTCAGTGCTGTCTCCAACAAATAAATAGTAAGATAGGCATGCATCTAATTGCTCAAAACTTGGTACTAGACACACACTGAAACTGGAGAATATGCCTTAAATGAGACACAAAAGAAAGCCCTGTTTCAGTGCTTTTAGCAGCACTATTGAAATTGTCCATATATAAAAATACACAGCAGACATAAAATAAAGAGAACTGCAGCATAAGCCTGACCCATTTGGATCTTGACCTGGAACCGATGTAACCCCGCCTATCGATTACGTTTTGACTAAGCACCTGTGAATAAGCTGGTTCTCATTACGTCACTTTTTGGTGCTGTAGAAATTTCAAGATTATGATTATGATAATTAATGGACCAAACAGTAATGTGAAGGTAAAAGAGAAGGTATCTGAAGAGAATAAAAAAATCAGAAAAACTAGAAAGACATAAGGAGTGTATACTTACTGAGTAATTTGTGTCTCACTCGCAGAGCTGCCAGACAGGGCTGCCTGGGAATAGTCGGACTCCGACGTTTGCCGAAGTCTGTCCTGAGAGTGATCCCTAAAGTCATCTAGTGATTGTGTATAGTCCTTTGCTTCTTGTTGATCACTTGTGAAGCCAAAAGGCTGAGTCGACTGGCTTTCAGACTCTGGATCATCATCGATCATGATGACATCATTCGAGAGGCGCTGAAAATGTAATCAACAATAAAACTTGTTATTTTTAATTGTTTATCAAAAGGTAGATAATTATGATCAGGATTAATAAAATTCCACAGTTCAGGAATCACATCTGGAACAGCAACTATGCTGGTCAATTTGCTTTCAAATTGACCAAATTAGTTGTTGTTAGGTAATGGAAAGCATCTGAGGGTCTTTCTTGAAGTGATGCGATATAAAATTGCAATTACAGTTACAATTAGTTTTGTTCATTAGATGCCTAATGAGACCTACGTAGTCAGTAAAGTACCACACAAAAGTTCTGGCTATGCTAACCTAAACAGTGTTAAGAACAAAGTCACAAACAGTTCATTAGCAAGCAAACAGTGCTCCATAGGCTAATCAGAAAAGTCACCACTGCTATATCTATAATTAACTGAGGAAGAATAATCTTGGTTTGGCAGATGACATGAATTTCTATCAGAATGCAACCATTACTTTTACTGAAAAAAATGAGACTGAAAGAATGAAAGTTTTTCAGTGTGAGAAACCTAAAATTAGCCTACCACAAAATTCACGGTAGTTCATTTTATATTATTGACAATGAATAACAAACCTCTATGACATTTTTTAGAATTGTAAAAGTAAACTTTATCTTGTCGAGAAATTGTCAAGTAATATGCATAATTACCGAAGCAGGTCTTGAGATTGGCGCCACATCATCACTTGCGCTGGATAGCGAGATGACGTCGTCAGCAGACGGCTTAGTGGTTGATTGCTAAAGATGTGAAATTTTTTAATGAATGTAAACACGGAGAATATTTCATTTAAAAGGTACAAAACTATCGTTTAATACTGAATTTCACAGTTTCAGCATTTAAAATTGTGATATTTTGCCAAAACTGGCGCAATTTATTTGCAAAACTTTACTGCAATAGGCCTACATTACATTTTTATGAATATAGACAAGTGTCGATGAAACAAGCATACAATAATAGGAATAGCTTCAGTTAAATTGTTACTTCGTATTGTAATGTAACACAAATGTAGTGGCATTTATATATAATGGCTTGATTATTTGTGACCTCGGGGAGAAAAGGAATCACTTTCACTTGCTAGATTAGCCATAAAGCTTACTAGATCAACCTTTCCCACAATACTAGTAATATAGTTCTATGCATCTAATTTATGCATGGATGTATCTTTGGCTCACTGTGCGATAAACTTATGTTTCATGCTGTATGAAGACCAAATACTGTTATGAACGCATTGGGTAGAACTCTTATAGTTTATTTCCTACCAAGTTATATATTTTGTATAATCACAGAAAACTAAATGAATTTTGGACCAAAATTCGTGAAATATTTAGCCTCACTTCCTGAGTTAGAAGCTTATAGAAAGCTCATTCCCGACCATTAGGCCTTTTTTCTCAGTTAACCAAAGCTCCTACAACTTCAACTTTTTATTAGCGTTGCTGATTAAAACTTGTTTTTACCACACTTAACTTTGAAATCTAAATTACAGAAGCAACAATTTTATCAAGAGAATTGGTTTATTCATGGCCAATCAGATGATGAAGATCCAGGGGTGCAAAATACCAAACTTTTTTCAAAATGAAAAGTTGGTTTTTTGGTTTTATTTGGTTTTTGGTTTTGAGATTTTCCTATGTCGGATCATAAAACTCATAAAAATGGCAGAATACCGTTCAAATTAATCAGATGCATATAAATGAAATTAACTAGAAGTTCTAGAACAGTAGTGGCGTAGAATGTCATAAAAAGAAGTTAACAAAGACCATACAACAATTGCCAAGAGAGTTGAAGAGACGACCTTTTTTGGCATTTATAATTTCAAAATTTGTAAAAAACCCAAAAACCAAAATTTGCAGATTTTTTGTTTTTTAAAAAAAACAAAAAAAACAAAAAACAAAAAAACCAAGGCTTTAACAGCCCTGCGAAGATCACACCGTTTAGTCAAACTCAAAAACAACAATGGCCGTGAAGTATTAGTATCTTAAACGGTTTCAGGTTGGGTGGTTAAAGCTCTGCCTCACTGTCTAATCATCCCATCAACAGTGTGCAGATAATTTATTTAATAACATAATTATATGGTAGCCAATTTTTCTAAAGGGCTCAGTGGCGGCGCCAGCATGGGGCTAGGGTGGGCTGAAGCCCCCCTATCGGCGGCTCAGCCCCCAAACAAAAGTGGGAAATCACTGCCTCCTCCAGAGAGGAGGGGAGAAAGGGAAGGAATTGGGGTTTAGCCCCCCCAAACCTGAAATCCTGGTGTCACTACTGAAAGGGCTCTCAATTAAAGTAAATCAAAAGAGTTCAATTCTATGTCTTTAAATGCTTGTCAGCACTGAAAAATTAAATAAGTAAAATGAAATAGAAAGCAAAGCGGGATAAAAAATTTCCAGTGTAACCCAGAAAACTTTTTCAGCATCTTACTAATAGTCATGACAGATAAGTTATGTACTCACTTTATAACTTCTTTCAAATTCATCCATAACTCGCATGAGTTCTTCATCCGACACTTCATAGTGCCAGTCAATATCTTCAGCTGGTATGAAAATGTTAGGACAAGGTCAGAAGAGGTGAGGTAACTGAACCTCTTAATTACCAATGAACATTACACTCAAAATGGACACAAATCAAGCACACATAGTGTGCATTAGGGCAGGACCTTTGAGAGGTTCTAATAAATGTGCATTATAAATGCTTATGCCAATGATGTTAAAATCTGGTACTTGAACCACCATACAGTGGTCTCAAGCCACAGCAATGCCACTTATTCACCCATGTGCTTTCTGAATGATGCTAATCATTAAAGTGATAGGTTTCTTCATGAATATGTGCTAACAGTCTACGAAATTGTACTATAGCGTGAAAACAAAAGCCATCTAAGTAAGCAACCAGGCAGGTAGAATAACAGCTGTGCATTTAATAATATTACTGATGATGTAAGTGATGATGATTACATCAAATATGTAAACAAAGAATAATAATGTTAATTACTACTAATAATTCTGCAAAGGAGAACAAGTCCATGGCTGCACTCTCCTTTGCTTAGCATAATTTGCCATACCCATTCGAACTTTTGGTTTACAAAAATGATAATACTCTTTCTACTTCTAAAAATATTTTTCTAAGGGATTTTTCAAATAACAAAGAAAATAATTACATTATCAGACAATGATGCAACTCAACTGGCTTATAAATATACCATACACTGTCAGAGCTATTGCAAAACACTGGTATCCTACTCAGACACTTATTTGCCTTAAAATAGGCTGCTGCTGGTGTGTGTTAGCTAACAAAAAATTTATCAGTTTAGCCACATTATAGTGTGGGTTTAATCAGACATTGCTCTAAGGAATGCGAACAGATTAATATCCCAAAATGCCTAGAATGTCGTTTTGGTCTTAAAAATACTAACTTGTGTCAAAGTTTGCAGTTTGTCTCTGCTCAGTTGCAACTGCATTTCTGTCTTGTAGGCCTTTTGAATCAAGTGGAACCTGCACATGGGATACAGGTCTGTATGTACTTCTGTAACTGGATAGTTATGTATAGCCATTTAGATCTTCAAAAAAGGCGCAAGATATTTGTAATCCCTGACTGCCGAGCTACCAAGTTAGAGGGGATGGTCACACGGTTGAATGGTAAGAAAGACCTATATTGGAAAACGATTTATTTCTCCCAGGTTTATATGAGTTTTGTTAAAAACTGTGCTAGATTATTGTTGTCATTGCCACTCGATCATTAACCAGTAAGCTTTTGGGAAGAATAACTACTATGGGTGCACAGCACAATTAGTGTTTTCATTCAGTAAATTTGGCCTTTATGAGGAAGAACAGTGTTATCACCAGATAGACACAGACTTGCTCTTGCCCAGCTATAGTTATGACTTGGCAAGAGTGAAGCAGAAGCATTTAAGCATAAGCAATTAAAGAAAAAAAAAGAGAAATGCATTTGCAAATAATCCATGAGTTTACCAGCTATAAAAGGCAAAAGTGATTTGTATTTACTCCAGAGAGCAAGGATTGGCTCATTTCGCTGTCAGAATCTGAGTCAGACTGCTCGAGTGTATCCAAATTTGTTGGCGTAAAATCAGGCAAAATCTGGGGCAGGTCAGAATCGACATCATTCTCGTCTTCAATCGAATTCTCTGGTGCCATTGCTGTCATGTCAACGCCATCTAACATTTTGGGGAGGTAAGAGTCGCTACTAGCTTCTTCATCATTTGAATTCCACGATTCCAATGCTTGCCCTCCATCTTTTAATAATATATTAGTCAGGTCATGGTCTATATGGATCGAGTCCTCATTCGAGAGTGATTTAAACAAATCTTGTGAGTTCCTTTTGTCTCTAACCTGAGTTTGTTCCAATACAGATTGGTCTTCTTCTAGGCTTTCATCCGCATCATCGTCTGAAAGTTTAAGCCTCTTATTCTCTTTGTTAGTGTTGTCAATATCTTCGGCTGCTCTCTTCTGAAGATTCAGACCATTCACTGCATTCACATTAAGGTTCCGTTTGTCCTCTGAGTCCAGTGGATTCTTGACTGCAAATGACCAAAATAGGAAATACTGACTGAGCTAAAAGAAGTCATTGGCAAAAGATCAGGACATAGGTCTGAAATTAGTTTATGGCCATGAAACTGAAAATATTGAGTTAATTAACACAGGTGCCAAACAGAGAAGATATTAAAAAGGCAAATTGTTCAGAATTTAAGTATCACTCTTTATCTGTAGTTACACAAGTTATTAAAAATCACATTTACTTTTACTTAGATAATTAAGAAGAATAATGAAAATAAATCACTTTTATTTAATTTTACTTGGACAATTAAAAAGAACTAAGAATGTCCACTAATTTGACATGTACTTAAATTTAAAAAAAGTTTAAACAAGTCATAGTAAAATGAATTTCTTACTTTTTCCGAGCACAAGAATGACGACAAAGCTAATTTGGTAATGCTGAATGTTGTGACTGCTGAATAGTTTCATCGTCACATCATCAGAGAACACTGAACCAACCAGCATCTTTTGGAAGCCACTGAGATCAACTAAAGAGAGTTTCTGACACAGATCAACTGGAAGAATTAAGATGTGCCTCGTAAATCCACCAATCCCAACCGTCTGGAAGAAATACTCTTTAATCGAGGATAGTACATCAGAGACAGAAGACTCTGGATCATCACAGGCAAATGCTACAGTATGATGTCTGCCCAACTTCACATTTAACAGCCCTGTAAGGACAGTTCTTAAGGAAGCCCATGCTTGAAGTACCTCAGAATACTTATCATGTGCTATCATCTTCTTTCTGCCAGTTCCATCCACTAGTACCAAATTAAGACATTTTGGAGCAGCAGTTGACCGGATCCATCGAAGCATGCATTCTGCATCTCCAGTCACTTCCTCTAACTTTGGATCAGACATCATGATTGCATTATCTGGCCACTCATACACCTCTGGAATCCAAGTCTTCATCTGCTTTTTGCTCATAAGATACTGATTGTACTTACAGACAATGAGGCTTTTAGTGTCACAATCGTTGTTTAGATTGAGGTCTTCATGCACCTGCCATGGCTGGTATCGGATCCCATTCTGTTTTAGAGTTTCAATGTTCAGTAACATGAGTGAACAGACATGAGTCTTTTTGAAAGGATGCTTGACTCTCCTAGCGTTTGGCCTGAGTCTAAGCACTCCAAGAACTCCATATTTCTCATTTGGTCCAGTAAATCTGTGCAGATCATTGCCAGTCTTTGACAGACTGCAGTCGCAATAATTGTACTGTATCTCGCAGGGATGAAATTGTTGCTTCGGTGCAGAAGCACAAACAAACTGTGACTCCATGTGCTGCAACATTTCGACAAACGGAATTTCCTTAATCAGCTTCCTACCCTGCTGATCAATCTTTTGAATGCTGTCACCATCTGGTGAAATCTCAGTTACTATTTGATGCAATCTGTAGATGTTATCATCAATTACAAATATTTTTGGCAGCTGCAAAGTTTCGGCAAATCGCTGTATGAACAGTCGAGCAAATCCAATTCCTCCCATACTTGCATCTACATCACAGCCGTCAAAATCAGATGGCAACTCAACCAGTGCATGTGTACTTTGCCAGAGAGCCAGATATGCATCAAAATCTTCTGATCTTACCACAAGTATCTGTATATACTGACATTTTTGACCTGAATTGAGAGACACCATACAGTGTGAATAGTTAATTGTTGCGTCTTCGCTTCTGCCATAGGTTGGATTAAATATCCACGTGTCCAGTGAGAGACTGTGGTTACTAGGTAAGACAACTTCTTCCCTTTCAGAGTCCGTCTGTGAATTTTCCACAATGTGACTTTGAAGCTTATCAAGAAGTGGCTGAAATCTCTTCAGCTGTGGAACAGAGACCTTGATTTCTCTACCGGCAACCATTGCTCGTTTTGTGGTGAATCCGGTCGAGACTCTGCAGTCGAGGCACTGTCCAGTGCGATTGTGTTCCTGATAGCTGAACGCTCTGTACTTGCCTCTGTTCTCGATTGCCAAGCATTCTGGCAAGGCTTTAGAGGCTTTTCTCTTTTGTGCACCATACATCACATACTCCGGAATGACGTTGTGTACATATGGTCCATACACAGCCGAGTATTTGGATGACTCGATCTTGGTTTTTAGTTGTTTTCCATCTCTCATACATTCCCAGAAAGGAAACTTCCAATCGTTCTGCTTAAAGACGACATTCTGAATAGTTTCATCCTCACTGTCACTTCCACTATCCTCGCTATCAGTTATGAGATCTTCCTGTGGAATATTGCTCTGGCAACATATCTGCTCTCTGAGAATGGCAATGGTTTTAAGGAACACTCCAGTCTTGCCAATCTGTGGCTCTGCTTGTAGAAGAAGTCGATTTCGAAACTTGGTTGTGTTATTGAAATCATAGCTTGACTTAGATGCCTCAATCTGCGGTCGCATGGATTTTGGCATTCCTTCATTTGACCTCAAGTTTGTATTTGGCAAATTCTGATTTTTCTTCTGAGCATGAATGTCAACTTTAGTGCACGAGCTAGTAAAAGCTGCACTACTGTTTAGTGATTCTGTCAATGTTTTCATAACCTTCTTTCCCACTAATGCATACGGAAGCTCTGAATAGTTGTTTTTTGGCTGATAACGACACAGGCGCCCAAGTTCTTGCATCAGGGTTGCTAATACAGGAGACTGAGTGTTGTGACTAGCCCGCAGGTCCATTGTGTTAAAACTTGGAGGAAAAGTGTCGCCCAAGCGGCCCTTATCAACCAGGATTAAAATACATGGAAGCCGGTCTAAATCTGTGAACTGCGTAATTTGGGAATGCTCATGTCTGCAATTTTCACATGTTAAGGCATCACCTCGGGGTTTGTAGTTTTTGCAAAGGCAACGCTGATATGACTGTGGAGAGTGAAACTGACACTCTTTACGCTGCAAAACTTGCCACATTCTGTGAACTGATTGTGTCTTTCTTGCATCATCCAATTTTAACTTATCAAAGTACCTGATAACCTCAAAGGAACCCTCTTCCTTTGCAACTTTCCTGGCAGTTACCATAGTTGCATAAAACTGGTTTCCGTGTATTGATTTTGAAACACGCACAACTTTCATTTTGCCAAGTATTCCAGAGCTTGGTGGAGTATCTACAACCAGGTCATCAATGATATTGAAAGTTTCAGAATCTTGCAGAATTTCATTTTTACTTTGATCAAAGAACTGGTTTAAAGGCTTTTGCAGATTTCTGCTGATGTCCGACAGTATCCCATTATCTGCTCCACCTGAGCTCAGTGACTGCTTGAGTGCCTCTATATTCTTTGCAAAGGAGTCACGATTAGCATGCAAGATATACTTGATGAGGTTACTTGCCAGTTGCTCACTATGGCTTTGATCCAAGTTCTTTAGCTTTGATAACCGGATTGCATACTGCATAAGACTAGAAAGCGACATAGACTCCAAGTCTTCACACACTTTCTGAAACATTTCTAGTGACACAGGCTTCAATACGTTGTCTACAACATTTGATGCATTAGCCAGTTCCTCACAAAACTCTTGCATTTTCCTTTTTCTGCTGTTCATATATTCAGAGCAGTACTGTTCTGGATTCTGAATAAGGTCTATCAATGTCTTGGTATTTATCTGAAAGCCACGTAGATCACTAATCAGTAAGATGTAATAAGCGTAATCAACAGCCAGCAGACAATCAAAGTCAATCTTGCAACGGTTTTGCAACTTTTGGAAATACTCATCATCTCTGATCAGTCGGTCACTTCGATTGCAATTTCTCATGGAATTAAAATAAAAGTTCAGAGACAAGTATTGCTTTCCAGGATTGATCTCATGAGGGCTTTTTCTGAAGTCAACAATAAAAGAATATTCCAGAGAATGATAGAGAAATCCAAGTTCTGTTTTTGTATCGGCTGGTGCACGTGCCTGAGTCACACAATTGTTTGTAATATCAAACTTCAAGAAACGATCAGGAGCAGCTGACCGAATTTCGATAACATCTTCACCAAAATTCAAAAGAAGTTCAAAACTGCTACACAAATCTTTGTTAAATTTGTCAAAGTCTTGTGTTTGCACAAACCCTACTTCATGGGAAGCTGAATTAACAGTTACCAATATAAACTCCTTGCAAGAAGAATATACTTCCACACCTCTTTCTGTTTTCTGAAACAAAAAGTAATGCTGTATGCTGTCGACTGTTGATCCTTTCCATTTATACAGATGCCTTTTATGACCAATATCTGCCCTGTCTGTTCTATCAATCTGCAGCCAAACTGGTTCTTTCCCAAGCTTCTGGGGACTTTTTAAAGACATTAACAGTCCTTTGCACAAATGATCATCAAATATCTCAGTCCAGTGTACAACATGCAACTCTTTCTTTGGCCCAACGTCAATTGTTACATCTTTTCCAAATTGATCGAGTAAGTGATGTAACTGTCCCTCGTCTACAGTGACTATTTCTCCACTCTGCTTATGCGTAGCAATGAACGTTTCTGGAATTCTTGAGTTGGCTGTTAGCAGATTCCACGGGGTGGCAGAAACCAAGAGAACAATAACATTCGAATACTTTACATCATCCCAGACATTTATGAATCTGTGATTTGTTCCCACTGTACTGAAAGAGTTTGAATTCGTAATGCCCCAGTGCGCCTCGTCAGCGACAATAAGAAATAGTGTATCTTTGTTGTTTTCAGCCTTTTTCTTCAGCTCGGCCAGGTGCGTATCTCCAAATTTTGACGCAACATATTTAATCACTCTTTCCTTTGCCAAGTTGCCTAGTTTTTTAGGATTGTTGTAAACTTCTGGCTTAAAACAGCCACTCTGTCGATGACAGAGCCTCATTCTGGTCTGGGTTTCTAGCATGTTAGAATTTGCAGTATAGATCTGGAAATGAAAGTCCTTGAAATCTGCAAACTCTTTGCCTTTTGGCTGACCATAGTAATGAGCCAGGATGAACCTGATTCGCTTGACCAGCTGATAAGCAGCACTCTCTTGTGATGCATAATAAAATGGTTTCTCTTCTTCCGATTCTTTAATCTGTAGTCGGTCAAGTCTTTGCTTCGGTAACGTAAATTCATCATATGGATGTTCTTCTTCCTCTGTTACTTGTAGATCTTCAAGGCATTTCAACAGATCCAAACTACGATTTAAATGCTTGTCAACCTTAAAACACAGATAGCGGCTTTCAATGTTAACATCAAAAACATTAACACCCAATTTCCTGTTTTTATCTTCTGCTACTTTACTCAAAGTGTGCCAGGAAATGTTGGTGTTATTTTCTTTATCCAACTCCTGACAACACTCAACATCTTCATCAACCTTGAGTATTTGAATTACAACATCAATGTTTTCTATGTTTCTAATAATTGAATTACAGACTTGAAGAATTTGGACATGTGACAGGCTAATATTTTCTAAAAGGTCTGGCCAGTATAACTTCCGGTAACAGTTTACTGATGACAGATTTGGTCTGCTGCCTGAATATATGACCAGTAGAACACCGTCCAACTCTTTTCTGATACTTGAGCTCTGGATTTCAGCTGACAGCAGACTTCTTGCAAACTCAAACATTTTCTTTCATACTGATCTTGACTTAAACATCAGAGTCCATAGTCTGAATCTGTCATCCAATGTTTTCTTTAAAAACAAGAAAGAGTTTTATTTTAATAGCAAAAGAATCCTAAAACTAAAATTTAAAATCAATGGATGTAGTTCTTCCTCTGTTGAGTAAATAGATTCTAAATATTTAAAAATACAAAATGAACAACAAAATAATGTAAAAATGTAAACATATTGGTGTGTAACAGAAACAGTATATGATTTAAATATGAGCCCGAAGGAGAAATTCTTAAGAAATACCATATAGACATCAAGATACATCCACTGTATCTGTTTTACACTGCTGCTTTTGGCAGCCATAATAATAAGTTCATTTTAAACTTCAGGCTTTTTATAATGAGTTCATGTAATTGTAATAATAATTTATAACTTCTACCACGCCAGTGTCTAATGCACAAGGCATCAACCAATAGGGCACCAACACCAAGCTGTGATCAGAACAACAGTATTTTATATCAAAGTTTGCTATTGGCCAACTTAGACATAAAATGAAATTTTTAAATACCCTTCTACTTTGACATTATGTTAACCATTAGACTACTACAAATGAAATCATCCTCTTTATGTCTTTTGCTACTGTACTCAAAATGTTCCATGAAATTCATGTGTTGGTTTCTTTTTCCAACCAATGACAGCACTCGACTTCTTGTTTATTTTTCTTATAATTGCACGACCGACTTGAAGACTCTAGTCAAACCACACACTGCAATTTCCGATAATATTTGAATAATGGTCTGCTTGGTCTAGTGCCTGAGTATATTACCAGAAGAACACCATGCATCACTCTTCTATTACAAACCCAGGAAGTCAAAGCGTATGTGAAAAGACCCAACTTCTTTAAGGCGGACTATGAATTAGTGAGGGAAAGACTGAAGGAAAAGGATTTGGAATCTGCAGTAAGGGGTTTGGGAGTGAACGATGCATGGAAGAAGTTTAATGAAGTTATGAAAGAGATTATTGAGGAGAACATACCCAAGCACAAAAGGACCAACAAGAAGAGGCCATGGGTAACACGCGAGGTTCAAAGAAAGAGAAGAGCAAAGAACAAAGCTTGGAAGAATTTTCAGCAGTTGAAGAAGGAAAGAAAGAATGTACTGGATTGTGACTATGTTGCACGACTTGAGAAATCAAAAGCAAAGTATGTGAATAAAAGAAACATCTGCAATAATGCAAACAGGCAAGCAATAAAAAGCTTTGAGGAGAAGTTATCAAGAAATGTAAAAGAAGACAGCAAGAGTTTCTACAACTATGTTAGAAGCAAGCAGAAAAGGAAAGAAAGGGTAGGGCCATTGAAAAAGGAAGAGCAGAATGGAGAAGTTATTGTGGATGATGTGGAAGCTGCTGAAACGCTTAATAAATATTTCAGCTCAGTGTTTACATTGGAGGATTTGGGAAACATCCCTAAACCCAACCAAGCATTTTTAGACAGTGGTGGTCAAGGACTAACACAGATAATGTTCACGAAGGAAAATGTGGTGGAACAGCTGAAAAGGTTAAAAACTGACAAGAGTCCAGGAATAGATGAACTACATCCTAAATTCTTACATGAAGTGAGGGAAGAAATTGGAGAGGCATTAGCACAGATCTTTAATAAATCGATACAGACTGGAGATGTACCACAGGAATGGAGAGATGCTCTTGTAGTGCCATTGTTTAAAAAAGGAAATAGAAGTGAACCATGTAACTACAGACCAGTCAGTTTAACCAGTGTTGTGTGTAAGGTCATGGAGAGAATTGTTAAGGATAATATAATGGAACACTTGAATGAGCATAATATAATTAAGGGCAGTCAACACGGATTTACTAGAGGTCGCTCGTGTTTGACAAATCTTTTGGAATTCTTTGAGGAAGTCTATGAGAGGATAGATGAGGGAAAGCCTGTAGATGTAATTTACTTAGATTTTGCCAAGGCATTTGACAAAGTCCCTCATAAAAGACTGGCCAAGAAGTTGCAAGCATGTGGGATTAGAGGGCAGGTACTAGCATGGATTCAAAGCTGGCTATCAGGAAGAAGACAAAAGGTGGGCATAGGTGACAAACATTCTAGCTGGACGGCAGTGCTAAGTGGAGTGCCACAAGGATCAGTGCTTGGGCCATTGCTGTTCGTACTTTTTATTAATGACATAGATGATGGGATTTTATCTAAAATTTCTAAATTTGCAGATGATACCAAACTATGTAGAGCAGTGGGAAATGAAAAAGAAGCGGAGATACTACGGGAAGATCTAAGAAGAATGTTCAGATGGTCACAGGACTGGCAGATGCTCTTTAATGTGGAAAAGTGCTCAGTGATGCATATGGGGAAGAGAAACAGCGAGTTTTCATATGAAATGGGGGGTATGGTGTTGAAAGTGAGTGAGGAAGAAAGGGACTTGGGAGTGATTATGCACAAGAGCGCAAAACCCTCAAGGCAATGTGCTGAAGCATCAAAAAGGCTAACTCTACTTTAGGCATGATAAGAAGGACAATAGTCACCCGAGATAAGGATACAATATTGAGGCTATACAAATCACTGGTTAGGCCACAGTTGGAATACTGCATCCAGGTGTGGAGTCCTTACCTGAAACAGGACATGGAAAAGCTGGAGAAGGTGCAAAGAAGAGCTACAAAAATGATTCGGGGCTACAAAGATTTGGGATATGAAGAAAGGTTGAAAAGGTGTGGACTAACAACATTGGAGAGAAGGAGGAGCAGAGGAGACCTAATTGAAGCCTACAAGATTATTACTGGAAAGGAGGCAGTGCAGAAGGAGAAGTTTTTTGAATTAGCACCAAACAAGGCAACTCGGGGACATAGGTATAAATTATTTAAGAAACCAAAAGGGACATTAGGGCAGAAATGCTTCAGTGCAAGAGTTGTAGATTTGTGGAATAGTTTGGATGCTAGTACTGTCTCAGTGGACACTATCACAGCTTTTAAGAAGAAGCTAGGAAAATTGGGCTATTAACCATGTTCCAGGTTAATTACAGTGGTTCTAACACAGACTAAACATCTTCTGAACCACTTAAAACCCCTTGTTATGTTATGTTATGTTATTACTTGAGCTCTGAGTTCCCTCAACGTGATCCTTCTTTTAGAATCAGACATTTTCATTTCATAATTTGCTCTTTCTCTAATTAAACCCAGAACTTGTGCCAGTTTCATGTGGGCTCAAAGGGGTCAATGTCCAATACTTGTAGACACCCTGCCTTGATTTAAACCCGCATTAACGGTTACAGGCAACCATAAACTTAAAGTAACTCCACAATACGCCCCAAAGGAAACTGCCCTGAAGTAGGACATCTGAAGGAGTTTCAACAACAGGACCAACACCGCCAACGCAATTCAATTAGGCAGAAGAGTATGACATAGGCTGTACGTGTATATATGTTACAAGGAATGTGTATAATCAGAGAATGTATATATACCCTAATGAAATTTTCAGGGTATATGTATATACCCTGGTTTTTTCAGGGAATGTATAGTGTATACAATCTTCGAGTGAATCAGGGAATATGCATCTACCCTGACAATTTCAGGGTATATACACATTCCCTGATTATACACATTCCCTGTAACATAATTATACATAATGATAGTAACTATACTAACTGATAAGTAACGGCAGGTCCACGATACACTGGATACGGATGCGTTATAGGCTATTAATGCAAACGATCGAATTGGCCATGGAGACGTCTGATAAGAATACTTCACTTTTAAGGCTACAAGTAGCACGGTGTGACTGGTGTCGATGTCAATGACCGAGAATTAGTAAGCCATTCGCTTATAAACGAGAACTAACACTACACGCCTGCACAAAGGGTGGACCCTGGGGGCCATCTGACAATGGCGACAAGCCTCCATTGGATATAACATGGGAGAGGGCAACGATGAAAATGTGGGAGGCATTGTCCTCTGGCTCCTTGACAACGCTCGTTTATTCTGGCTTTCCTACCATTGACAACCGTTCGGGCGTCACTGATCTATCATCTATGGTTATCATTTTAGCAAGTTCAGACTGGCCCACTGTAGGGGCAAAGTTCAAAGTTCAGACGACACACGTCATTGCCAACGTTGAAACGGAAATTAGGCTATTATGTGCTAGGCATTGCGTCCAGCAACAAAGGGAAGTTCGTATAGGCCTGCATGTTGGCCTAGGCCTATATGCTTTTCGGCGGGTACTATGGCGAGATTTGTATGTAAAGTGGAACTGCACCTCGTAGGGTCTGAACGCTTGGTATTTACGAGACTGTGTTCGGACTATACCACTGCCTCCTATAAAATGCCGAGTCATAGTAGGAAATTGACTATAAAATGCTGAGTCATAGTAGGAAATTGACTATAAAATGCTGAGTCATAGTAGGAAATTGACTATAAAATGCTGAGTCATAGTAGGAAATTGACTATAAAATGCTGAGTCATAGTAGGAAATTGACTATAAAATGCTGAGTCATAGTAGAAAATTGACTATAAAATGCTGAATCATAGGCCTATTAGGAAACTGACATCCTACTTCGAGTCACCCCAATGTGGTTTTCTGGTTTGGTAGCAGGCCGACGACACGTACATCTGTCTTGAACTCCCATAGCTCAGTATAATTATTGTCTGTACAGAGTATTGTAATGACGCCATTCATCTGATGCATGGTGGCGTTATATAAACGTTATCGTTAAATAAACGTTATCATCAGCATCGTCGTCATCAGGAAGCTTACTGGAGTCACTAGGCTATAGACACTATCCCTCGGCTGCGGTACATTATAGTGACATCGAGATATCCATATTAGGCCTAACTGACTGGTTCTTGCCTATTATGGGTGTTTGCCCATCATTGCTTATAACACTGTACACTGCATCCTGGTTCGCATCATAGATAGGGCCTATCTGTGGTTTGCATAAGCATTAAGCAGCGCTCCATTACACTGATGTCTATCTATATAGGCAGCAAAACTGTAACGTGACGTTACCTCACGGGTTAATGTAACCCATAGGCCTAAGTGTAATGTATGCATACATGTATGTAGGCCTATGTATCAGAGCACTTCTGTAGCGCCCTTAAGTAACTTGCAAGGGTTTTTAATGTGACAGCGTATGCCATCGCATTCGATGGTTCACTTTCAAACGGGGGAAGCTAAAATGTGCGATCGATATCAAAGGAAACAACCAAAAACGCGAAATTAGAACGTCAAAAAGCTCAACCCGTTCCTCTTCCACCCTAACACTGCTCTGCCCTTCCGTCACCTCGTCTCTAAAATTAGCAAGTCGCTCCATATCCATAGCTCTTTGGAACAAACTCCTGCCAGTATTACGACAAATATCTGATCCATCCTATGAACTCACCACACAACACCTCTTGCTATCTCTCTACAGGTCTTTCACTCAAAACTTAAAACACTGCATTTTCACAAATCCTACCCAGATTCCTCCGCTTCATCCTACCTCGCTCGCCGTTACAACTCTAAGCACTATCCACTTTAGATGTCGGCTGCCTGCCTGACTCTGGATCTTGCGGTTATGGTTGTGGTCATCTTGACCACGGTCTGTCGATTTTGTTTCGATTAGGCGCCTTTTGTGGACTCTGTAGAAATTTAGAGCTTACGGTCGATTACGATATTCTATAGGGCCTACGTTCTATACGTTCGGTCGCAGTCACTCGCAAATGATTAGCCTATAGCCTATAATTCAAATAATCGAGTTTTAGTGAATCCAGTGATAATACGATATAAGCCCGATGTTATACCTGTGATCTAAATCAACTCGCAACCCGTACACGTTCATATATTCGCGAGTTCAACGTATTATTTATGCATATACTCAGTTGAAATGTCCGCCACACACTGCCTGGACAGGTCAGAGATAGGTCAGAGCCGGAGTACGGAGTCTCTACGGACAACGCGATCACACACACACACACACACACACACACACACACACACACACACACACACACACACACACACACACACACACACACACACACACACACACACACACACAATGGAGGTTGCAGCGGACAACTCGGCCAGTCTGGGCCGCCGAGAGAACTCGGCCAGTCTGGGGCCGTCGTGTCATTAGCGAAGGAACCTCACGGTCCTCACCCCTCTCCAATGTTTGACCGGTATATCGCGTAAGCCGTTGGTCGTAGACTCGAAGATCTGCCGTGCAGCCCATGATATCTGAAGGTAGTTCAGGAAGAATTTCGATCCCACGTGGAACACAAAGGCGTTAACCGATAATGGCTTAATGCAGGCGATATTATTGCACCAGGGTGGACAGAGTAGGCTACAATCATCGTATGTTACGGTATGTATATGTATGTAGGCCTATGTATAGCCTACTTAGTATATATATATACATGTATATATATATATATATGTTGGCATTAATGACTGTATACCTGTACGCATCGTAGTGTCTATATTTGTCCTGTTATTGTTCCAGACTGGACTCAGTACCACCCTCGTTCAAAGGCCTATTGTATGTGTATACATGTGTATGCATTGTAGCCTATATGTGTATGTATATACAAGCATATATGTACGCACAGCTGTCGATATTTGCCTTGCTATTGCACCAGGCTGGGCACAGTAGGCCTACTACCCTTGAACTCAAGGGCCCACCGTATGTGTAGGTGTATGTATGTATGTATATGCATGATGCACGTATGTGAGAGGGACGGTTTTGTCGCCTAACATTAATACTGTTGATGAGCGGTGACCTACATTCTCAAAGGAGGAACCTAATTTATTATTTACCTAAAGGCCAGACCTATTATACAAGTATATAATTATGTGGACGGGGTCTATGCAAAACGGACAAATAAACATACCGTACAAATATCGGTCGATCGCATAAACCCAGCCACTATATGCGACGTAGATCAGTCTTCAGCTGTGAAATCCAAACTAATCCCGCCATTTTTTCTGATTCGCCGTTGTTGAATTTGATCCCGTTTATAATGCACCGTTGCTACAGCACCTAATTCTTATTTGAAAGCCACGTCGTATCTGTCGCATGATGTACTGGCCATTTCGCAAAAACAAAGAAGTACCGCTCGCGGAATGTTTCAAGTCGATGTCCAAACGTAGAAAAGTGCAGTTGACGTTCAGAGTTTCTAGATAGAAATTCTTCGATTATCGCTCGACGATTTCTCCGAAACGAAACCGAAAGTAACCTGCTTCTTCTAGACTGCCTTGGAATAAACTCCAGACAAACTTCGGGTTTTTTCACTTCAATAAAGAAAGCTAGGCTTTTGCTACTAAATGTATTCTTTTCTCCACTGCAGCCAGAAACACTACCCACTATGTCCTCCTGCAGTTTGCTGCGTGCACTCTGAGCCGAATGTAGTCAGATGTGTTTCTGCTGGTCTCTATATAATTATACAATACAATACAATTGCATTTGAGATCGCCCTTCTTCCAAAGGTGGACCAAAGCTCAGCAGTGCACATGTCACGCCTCGATGGCGCAGATGCAATTATATTGCAGAGCAATTGTGCGCAAAGGACTGGCTCACGGTCCCTATACAGTAACCGCCCGGACGAGGATCGAACCCGTACTCTCCGCGTTACAGGCCAACCGCTCTAACCAATCGGCCTCCGTGCCGTCTACAATCGCAAAGTCTAGCGGTTGTAACTGCGCCACTGCAGTCTTCGGGTGGTGCCCATCCCAAAACTGGTTAAATGAGGGCGACGCTAATCATCTTTGTCACAACGTAGCTTCGTTAAACAGAAGATACATAGCGTGCTGGATTGTCAACCATGAGGTGGGGGTTCAGATCTCTGCGAAGCAAGTGTTGATTTATGCACAGCCCAGCGGACCAGATTGTAAAATGCGTATACCGTCCATACAATATGGCGGCGATGCAGAGGACTTTTCAACATTGAACCTCATATGCCAAGAGAAAGATACTAAGCTAAGCTTATCCACCGTAGGCAGCTCTCTGTCTTAAGCTATAACAAATCTAACATAATAATATACTAGATGTGGCGGCTTGTATAATTATGCATACATGCTACATTGTTACAAATTACAGTAGGCCTAAACAAACGATTTCAGATTAGAATCAATTGGGGTCGTAACCGGTCGTCCATATACAAAGAACACCCAAACCTTCCAAAAGAGAGGATGAAGGGTCGACCAGATGCGGAAAAAAGAGGAAGTCATGCCCAATGTATACGTCCGTAGCTAAATTTTGTATTGTATTTATTTTTGTATTGTATTGTATTTATAAATTTATAAAGCGCCTTTCACAGTGAACACTAATCAGAGGCGCTCCCAGTGCGAAAGACCTCGAGCGAAAAGAATGGTCTTAAGACAGCGAAAGGAAGCACCCGGACCAGCAGATAATACCAAAGAACGAGTTGATGAAGGGAGTTGGTTCCATTGTGAAGCGTCAAATAAGGCAAAAGCTCGAGATTTAGCCATAGCAGTCCTAGCTCGTGAGACAAGAAGGTCAAGGCGATCAAGTGAGCGAAGCGGACGATGAGAGGTTGCGAGATAGGTCGGCGAACTAGGCAACAGAGGTATTTGGGAGCTAGGCCAGAATAAAACCGGCAGATAAGAACAAGGACCTAATTAAGTTGGATACGAGCAGTGAGAGAGGGAGCCAGTGAAGTTGTTCCAACATATAGGAGGAGATGTGCGACAGTGCGAGAAGCCTACACGCAGTTAATTCAATACAGCCTGCACCTTAAACATCAACTTTACTCAGACAGTGGATGATGCAGCAATCACCCCATCCTCTAGCACAGTTAGTCCAGCAAAATCAACCGGTTAGCCTAATCTAGCCCTTGTTACTCAGTTGGAGTGCGGACGTTTGTAAAAGGGGATATGGAGGGTAGTGTCAAATGCAGACAATTTGCAATTTATGTCTTTTATGGACGACCCCTAAGGAAATTCTCTGTAATTTTCACATCTGAAATCCAGACCACTGCATATCTACTACTAAACAATCTCCTTTCATCAATGGCAATCAAGGAGTGCGTAATTTCATGAAAACCCTTATTATAATCAACAAACATAAAGACTAGGCTCGGATCGAGTCAATTCACTGTGCTAAATTTGTATTGGTCTCCTAACACTTTAACGGTGCGCATGTACTAGAAGTGGCTGGGAATCCAATGCAGCTCATCGTTAAAGTGCTAACCACTCCTACACAAACAGCACGAGATGTACGTTCCATATGGTTTAAGATTTTCAGTAGAACTTTAAAATTCATATTTCTGACTGTTTACATACTTTTGTTTTAAATTGTCATCAACATCGTGGGGATTGGGGGCCATCCATTTAGTATGTACGTAGAAATTCACAAAAATTGGCCCCTCCCCTCCCTGTACGCGCATGTACTTTTTTTACACCCGCCACCTGTGTACGTACGCCTAACGCACTCCCGAATCCTATAGAACGATCAATATGTAATCCACGCAGAAACAATCGTTAATAGCAGTCAGAGGCAACGTGGTATACATGTTACTTCTCCCAAAGTCCTATTTTTCCCGGTAGTACTTGTCTGATGGCTGTTCAGTGGCTCATTTGTAGGCCAATAATAGAAAAATTATCGAGGTTTCACCCCATCATTTCCTAATGCATACGTACATTATCAGTAGACCCCCATACGCAAGCATATGCATTTAGGTTAACCTCTCCATGATTGTGTACATAATAAATGGATGGCCCCTTGTGAAGTCTAAGCAGATTATGTTGCATCAGCTCGCACCACAACATTGAACTGTAAAAACTTAAATATTCTTGGCACCAACATAGTTCTTTTCATAATCAGAAGCAAACAATAAAACCTAATAAACGTAATTCTTTCAAGAAGCAGAGGTTTCACACCCATGCTCTTACTACCCTGGAACTACTGACTACATTGTCATCCAACACCAGTCATTTTGTTTCTTCTGCTCCTTTTCCTGTTGTTAATTAATTCTCTCCTTTCTCCCTCATCTCCATCCCTCATGTTTTAGTTCTTTTTATCTTGCCGATACTGTTTCATTCATACATCAGTGAACACTTGGGATCCTCCAAACAGGACATACACAAATAGAGGGGAAGAAGAGATCGTTCTAATTCTGATGAGTGGAGAGGATACATCCAGTGGGGATGTCCTCAACTAACTTTGATACATTCAGTGAGTTCAGCACAGTCACTGTCTTTAGCACCAAATTCAGTCAAAGACTGAGACAGTCTGAGACAGCCAGCAGTCTGGATATAACAGCAGCCCGTTACTAGATATGGCAGTTTAAAAGTACCCACCCCATGGCATATTTAGCCCTACAATAGCAACAAGGCACCCTAATCTACATGTAGTTTTTAGTTCTCTACAGGAGTGTGAACATCCACACAATGGGAGGGAAGGATGGTATATGCTAAATGTACACGATGGGGAGGGAGAGGTCCAAAGTAGGTCAATGTTTAGTGGACTTCCTTTATAGAGATTGTAGAGGATCAGCTTCGACCAGAATCTAATTCTGATAAGGCTGGTCGCCCTTTGTAAGTCAGCATGGGACTGGATATCGTAATGGGACTATCAATGTTCCATCAAAACAGGGTTGTTGATTGTAACCAGCTGGGTAAATTCAGTTGACTGAAATCAGTCAACTAAATTTAAGCAAAAGGAAAGAGGAGGCTTTAGTTTTTATTACATTGCATTCCAATTTTCTCACAACTCGTGCACGATTCGAGTTTCTCCTGTTGGAGAACGCCGATATTGATATTTATTTCCGCTGACCAAATCTATATTGAATAACAATTCTGTGTTTCCGAAGCGACCTGTACAAGACAACAAGGATGGCTGCAGTGATGACTACAACAAAAGCGTAAGTTGAGCTAATCGATGACACTCCCTCAACACTTGAATCTCGAGCACTATGCATATTTGAAGCTTTAAAACGATTGGTACCAGCTGCAACAGCTTTGGGCTTTGCATTCACGAGTTCCTGATCAAGTAACAGATCATCCTCCGTACCCATGGCAACGTCATTTGCATCATCTTCATCGTAAAGATCTGCTTCAGATGTTTTACCTTTCTTTGTCTCGTCCACGTTCCTGATTGCATCATACATGTAATCTGTGTCCTTAAACCGGCCAACGTGCATGCCACGTTGTCCGACTAAGTCCAATCGATCTTCATCTTCATTTGCATCTTCCCAAACATACATCTTCGTGCTCGTAGATGATTTCACGAAACCAGACGTTACTGCGTTTCCTCCGAACAACAATGGAATCCTTTTCATCAGACCGGATGCAGATGGAACAGATGACGGAAGCACGCTGTCTGGATTCAGCAGATAATTGATGCCAGTGAGATGCTTTGTCGCATCAAACCCACTCGAATTAGCGAAGATAAGAAATCGGAGATATTGACTTAAGGCTCCCATGGCAACAGCCGTCTTATGTGACAAGCATCCATCTAATGTGACAAATACAAGACAACAAATGCACAGAAATTGAAAACATCTATCTTCAGATGCGTTTAATAGCTCCATGTATGTATGTATTTTCGTGTATTCGATCAAAGTCTTGTTATCAAAATGCAACAAGTGACAATTTTTATGGTGTAACGGATTATAGAAGTTATGAAACTCTTCCGCCGAAAACTGGTGGAGCATTCAACGTTTTCAGTGATGGACTATTTAACAAATAACTGATGTAGAATCAATTTTACCTTTGAATGGCAGAACATTCTACCAATAAATGGTGAAGCATTCCACCGAAAACTGGGGAACCTTGCACCGTTTGACATGTGGATCATTCTATCAATAATTGGTGCAGCAATCCACATTTAAAAAGGTGGACTACACGTGCCAACTACTAATGACCCACAAAGTAATTGGTTGCCATCAGAAGTTATCAGCCTACTATCGACACCAACAAGGACAGAAAAAGGGCCAACAACAATAAGGCCGAACAATGGGAAACGAGCCAGTCATGCTACACCCAAACAAACAGATACTGAACGTTAAGGCTTTTGTGTTTGCTCTGCTTGTTATAGCTAGGACTTTCTCAAACATCTTACCACTGAGAGACTTTTCCTCTAGGAGCTTTCGATTGATCTGTCGGTTGATCCGGAAGTTGTCTTCATCTGATGCTACGCTCGGCTGATTGTCACCACCACCGATCCCTGTCACCGGAATCAAATGTTTCCAGACGTTTCCAACCCTTCCAGATCCCTGATTGCCCATATTTTCTTCCATCGTCAACCGAGTGTCACCAACTCTTCCCTGTTCGTGACTATGCTCACCAACAGCTTGCTCCGAAAAGCCACCACGACGATTTAGTTTAATATCATGCTTGCCAAGCTGTCCTAGTTCCGTATCTATCGGATCCATTCCCATGACGGCAATCCCTCTCTGAATTTTTGAGTCATCGTAATCGCTGTTGCGTGCATTCGAATTCAAACCAACATACTTTTCTCTAGAGATGCGACCAGCAGGTTTCGTATCCACATTGGTCAATGGTTTAACCCCTGTCAACACCCCAGCATTCCCTATAGACTCTGGTTTTCCCTGCAGTGTGGATCTCACAGGTAGATGTTCATTGGACTGAGCAGGATGAATGACACGTGTTGGTTGTCCGAAGTCAATTCCGTTATCACCAACTGTTCTTGAGTCGTCTTGCTCTCTTCTGGAATGTCTCTCCTTATCCACGTCTTGTTCACCAAAGCAACCGGGTGGCATCTGCCAGGAAATTATCTGCTTCAGCCAGTCGATGTGCAGGAACTCCACATACCCTAGCATTGTGCACACCAGCTCTAAAGAATTTAAGAAACAACGACATGTTTAGAACAATGCACATGATGAAAAACCTGATGAAACATTTCACTGAACTAGTTTGTTCAGTCTTGTTACTATTCACATTACTGCAACAAGTTTTGACGAAACAAGTTTAAATGTCATTTAGATGATACTAATTTTAGCTGTCAATTTGATGAAAGAAGCGAATGCCACTTGGATGAAACAAATTGAAAATGTTACTTTGCAGATTTTGTGAATTTGTGAAAGACAACAAACAATCAGTGACTAGCTTCCCAAAGTTTAAACTCTTTACTTAAGTTACTTATGGGTGATTTTATATGATTGTGCATAGTTTGGTTGGGTTTTATTTTGCCCAATGAAATCTGTAGCTGACTCAGATGTAGTTAATACTGCTCTTGTTTTGGACTGGAGGATTGGAGTGGCAGCGTGAAAGAGCGATGCTATACATCCCGGCTGCTGCTGTGTTTCAACTTTGGTAACAGTTTTGCCTAATAGGTTCGCGCTGTTGGTGCGTAGACATTGCAGCAAGTTTCCGATTGCAGGGCAGCAGAATTCCAGCATCCGAATAGGAAAACAATTAGGCTCGTATCAAAATAAGTCTGAGGTTATGACGAGCGATGCTAGTGTGTCTGTGTTATGATGGCAAGAGCCGAAGAAAAGGTCGGAAGGTGCACTGCAGAATGGGTGAGCTGATGGTGATGATGATGACTAGTTCTTCTTAGAGAGTTCTTTCTGACGTAGGATTCCTCGAATTTTTAATTGTGATGTATTGAGTTTTACTACAGAGCGTAAGTATTCTGTGTTTGTAAGTTTGACTGGGCTACATTGTATGCTATGCCAACTGCACTGCTGTTCTCTGCAATGCCATTTCTTTCAGTTGTTTTGAGTTTTAGCCAGATGTTGCGTAAAGACATGTGAGGATGCAATTTTGAGTGTCGATCGAGATTCAATGCTAAATATCAGAATCGAAAGAATTCGTTATGTTTTTACGTAGAAGCGAATTGATATTTTATGCATTTCAATTATGGTGCTATAGAAGTATTGGTTTTTTTTATTGCTGGTATTAACCAAATTGTTATGTAGAGAGTGTTAGTGTTTGTATTTCAGCTGTTATATGGTTTAATCCCAAGAAGGTTTTATTGCTATTATTGACCAAATTGTTATATAGAGAGCAGTAGAACCTGCCTCCGAGCACCAACCTAATAAATTAGCATTTATCTTACCATATGTTACGTGGTTGCAACGTAGCCATTGTTAGATTGACGAAGGCATGGAATAAACGAATGGAAGAGATTGAATGCGAGTGAATTTAACCGCGGCAAGATCAGAGGCTTACCGGAAGTTACCTGGTTTCGTTGCAGGCATCGTCAGCGATAGCAACCGACGAATTGGTTCGGACGGAGAGAGCGAAGACGTGTCCGGCACTTCAGACGACAAGGACCCTCGTGTCTCGTCTTCTCCTATACGAATGCGCATCAAACACCGCTGGACACACGAAGTAAGTCTAGCTAACAATTGTATATATGTATGTATACGTGTATGTATGAATGTATGTACCTGCAGTATGGAGATCTGTATATTTGCATGTCATATGTATGTATGCATGAATGTATGTACACACTGCTATGCATGTGTGTGTATATATATATATATACATGTATATGTATGCATGAATGTATATACCTGGTATGCATGTGTGTATATATGCATGTATATGTATGAATGAGTGTGTGCACATGGTATGCATGTGTGTGTGTCTATATTTGCATGTATATTATATATATGTAATATGTATATGTATCTGAATATGTATGTTGCACCTTTCAAGTGAGAGCCGGGTGCATTAGGTAATTTTAGAAATTGGCTTAAAAGTCGATGTCGTCATTAGAAAGCAGTTTTTGCAATAATGAGAAAGTGTCTCTGGCTTGTGTCATGTGTGCTCTCTCAAAAGTATTGTCACTCAAAAATAGTGTCTGCCAGGAGCAGACATTGGTGTTATTAGAATGCTTGTCAACATAAACTGTCTGTTGTCAAAGCATGCAAATTTTGTCTTATTATTCTTAAGAGGTTAAGAAGCTTAAAAAAGTAGTGTCTGCCAAGAGCAGATACTAGTGTGGCATTTATTATGTGCCACTAAGCAATAACCGATGGCACTGAGCAGTTGAGTGAAGGACTTATTGAAGATCCTATGCAGTTACCATCTCAGGAGAACCTTGAACCTGTACTGTTTGTGTTAGAAGGTGAGCGCTGTAACCAATCGGCCACTGTGTCCCAATAATAATAATAATAATAATAATAAGACGATTTCTATAGCGCCGTAGCACAGCCGAGGCCGAAGGAAAGGGCGCTGTACATGAGTATAGACAGTTGATATTAAATGTTACTGTCGTTGGATCAGGAAAAGCCCAAAAAGGCCCGTCAGCTATTAGCAGCTACTATATGAGCGCTTCTGACGCTCGCTCCAAGATGGTAAACATTTCGAAGAATGGCAAGTTCATTGGTAGCCGATGCTACAAAGACTACATATAATTAATAAGACTGCATCCGTGATTTTCTTGGCAACAGATGTTGTGTTGCTGGAATCTTTATAGTCCACCTCTGAAGGCTCGCAGGAGAAGCGCGTGGAAATTCGGATCCGGACTCTCCGTTCTTAGTTGTTACCAAACACGTGTAGGCTGCCATGAGGAGATGATTGTAGATGATGTTAAAGTAGTCCAAAACAAGAATATTCCATGCGGTTGACCTGACAGGCGTCCATTTCTGAAGGCTTACAGGAGAAGTGCGTGGAAATTCGGATCCGGACTCTCCGCTCTTAGTTGTTACCAAACACGTGGCGGCTGCCATGAGGAGATGATTGTAGATAGAGCTGTACCGATTAAACGGCCATACGCGTAATCGGGCCGATTATTATAATAATCGGTATAATTGGGTATCGGCAGAAATAATCGGTTAATCGGTGCCGATGTCAAAATTGTGTTATAATTTAATAATTTTACATAAATTATTGCATATTCCAACTTTTTCATCGATTTTCATCTATCGTTTTACGTCCCCTATTATTTACGCACTAAAACATATCGTTAACAACTTCCCACCTTAATTTAAACGTCCACCCTTATAGTTGTGACGATACATTACTGGTTTATGTTTCGGAACCGAACATTTTGACTAAACAAATAATGAATATTCGGTCTCATAAATTGGGTATTGGCAGTTTAATAATCGGCTATACGCGGTATCGGTATCGGCAATTTAATAATCGGCTATACGCTGTATCGCATAATCGGCAAAAAGCGATTATATCGGGTACAGCTCTAATTGTAGATGTCGTGTAAATCGTCCAAAACCATGAATATTCCACGCGGTTGACTTGACAGGCATCACAGAAGTGGATTCGGACGCAATATACCCACTAATAGATGAGCCATTTGCAATCATACGGCTTAAAAACCAATAAAAGTGCACATTCTTTCCGAGCGAAATTTGGCGGAGACCGGATGTTCCGCCAGCGAGATCCCGATCCCAAGAAGTCACATAAGCTCTGTATATGTGAATATACACTTTCTGGAACCATTATAAAGGCCTTTTAAGAACTACTCAACCGGGGCAGCTAATGAAAAAAAAACCAAAGATGAAACTATTTGTAGATTGTCTAGAATTGAAAGGTGACTTTATTAAGGCTGACCAATGTACTAGAAGCTATCCAGTAAGGTAATTGTAACTGTAATTAGAAATTTATGTAGTGCCGCTTCTAGAGAAACTAATCTGAGATGCTCTGAGAAAAGGCCCGGTATGTGCTAGTGTAACTAGAGTGCTGGGTGACGTAAAATTCTGGTGTGTGGACAATTTTGTAGCTGCTGCCAAACAGTTTTATCTAGTTTAAAAGTCCACATTAATGGCTTGCTGTGGCCACAGAGATTTATTACAGGTCTATCTTATCTTCCCATTAGTTTTTTCATTCATCTATGCTGTAGTCAATCTGCGAAGTATGTAATTTTCATCTGGATAATTACTTAGTGCATTTTAGGTGCTTGACAAAGGCATTTCTCGCAATTGCCTAACTTATGTTAGAGTTCTAACAGAAGGACAAGTTCGTCTGAATTTGAACTCGGAGCTCTTGTGAAGTAGCCGGAGACCGTCTCCACTGGATAATATATTATTGGAATGTTTATAATTATAGAGTTATAGACCCTTTTAAAACCTCAGAAAGTTGCTGGAGTAGTTTTTTGCCATTAGCCATGCCTCTGAGGGATTTATAAAATTATCAGAATGCTTGTTCATGCATAGATATTCCATAGAGTTGAGATTTTCCCTGAAGGCGGTGTTGGATTCGTGCCCTGAGCCTGACACCAGGTGGATTTTTTGAGACAATATTCGAGGTGTTGGCAGTCAGTGGAAATGACTTACTGACCTCAGAGGACGTAGATCACTTTGCTGCTGGAAGTGAACAAATTTAGCGTGTTCTATTATCTTGGAATGGAGCCGAATGGCGAACGTATGTCCATGCTCTGAAAATTGAGAGCATATTAAGTCAGGCTTCTATTTACCAGTGTGTCGTGAAACAGGAATATGGATATCGGTTTGCAAACGGTTATTTGTTGGTAGTTTTTAGAGTGCTGTGCTGTGGGAGTTGACTTGTACACTGCTATCCACATAAAGCACAATTGGTGTAACTTAGTTGGGAAAGTTTACACTTGAAGCACTTTGTTATAACGAAAATTCGTATACAACATGGCCGGGAACTTGTACACTGATATCTGCTAATACTTTTATTTATGATGTGAGTTCTGATATAATATCGTCATCACTGGACCTTCTGACAATGTGCTAAATAATAAATCGAATTTTAGTATGATGCAGTCATGATTAGCGTAATGCACCAGATCGATCAAAGGTTGGTTCGAGTGAAACGAGCCAGAAATTATAATTCATAGGAGTTCCGTTGACACTGAATAGGTCATGACATCGCAGTGCTCATTATTTATGCAACAGGAATAAAGTACTGAGGTAACCTATTTCAGTTGCTTTGCTCTCCGAAGACCACAAACTTACAACATCTGGGAATTAACATGATATGATAAACGGTTTAACGCTATAAAATTTGGATAAATCTAATGCGGCGGATGATTCCGACCCACTCTATAGCAAGTCTTCCGTGGTGGAAAACCTTGTTATAGCGAGAAACCAAAGATTTTGGTGCAAATCTTCGATTGCACATGCACATTGAAAACTAGTTGTGCATTATTCAAAACCTGCTTGAAATGGCTGAATTATTATTATTATTAGGACAGTCAAAAATTCGTTATTTGCCATCAAATGACGTCGTGAGGGTCGGTTAGGGTCAGGTTAGGCGTCATGAGGGTCGTTCAGGGTCAGGTTAGGTTTAGTCTTGTCATGTTAAAAAGAACCTTCCGTCGCATTAGTAATTTATGCGTGCGTTCCGCCGCAGAAACACCGCTAATAAAATTTATAGCATTAGAAACGATAGGACGTTTATCACAAACTCTCTTCGTTCAATTCGGTCCAAGCAATCATCCTTTTTCCTACCCAAAGTTCAACTTCCGTAGCTGCCAACGATCTGGTCTAGACTCTGGAGTGGAGTCGCCGTTTCGATTGTCTGGCGCGGTCCTTGCCCCGCAAATGATTGTCGGTCTGTCTGTCATTCGAAGCACATCAGTTGCCTTTGATCTTGCCGCAGTCAATTCTACCCGCATCCTAATCTCTTTTCAGCTCGTTGTGTGTTTTACGGATCGATCGATCGGTCAATAAGTGCCCCACTCCACCTCCCGGAATTGGACACCGACCCCAACCGAACTTACGGTCGAAGCCAACATATAGGTCTTGTGATGGCACGGTGTCTCGCATTTGTAGCCTTCTGCTAGAGAAATTGTCTGCTAGTGTGGATAGGTCACCTGCTGCAGGCATAAACTAGTCTGAAAGCGCGAAAGGCCTGACCGTTTGCCCACGTTATGCGGGTCCTAAAGACTACAATAATATCTGGCTAAAAGCCACAGCCAAAACTAACAGATACTTACATTGATTCATTCGTGCATACATAATTAAGATAGATATGTGCATATCTTTCTTTTCTCTGGGTCTTTCGCACTGGGAGCGCCTCTGATTGGTGTGCACTGCGAGGGGCGCTATATAAATTGATAGATACAATACAATACAATACAATACAATACAATATACACACTTATAATGTATGTGCACAAAAACATATATTACAGTATATACACACATACCAGGTAGTATATCTCTCGGCCGCCGCATCTTCTCTTGTAGCTGTGTATACTGTATAGGTTTCCCTACTCAGAGGGATCATTGATCCCTTCAGGGCCTTCCCTTGTGTGGCCTTCATCAATCTAAACTTAGAGAGCTACTTGAATTGTTTATGGTTGATTGGTTACAAATGAATGATGTGATTTGACAGATTTGTATACACAATCAAATTTGATCTGGAAAAGCACCTTCATCTTTATGCATTAGTCCATTGCTTTTAAACAAAGCCACATTCAAGATGACTTTCCTTTGATCATAACTATTAAAGTGAAGCAGTTTCATGTGGCAGTACTTTGTGCTGTGTTAGCAGTATAAATACAGTTGACGTCTGTGAGTCTTCTGCCCAAATTGGTCTCTACTCTTTCTAGATATTAGTTTCGAGAGAGATACCCATTCTCCTTGGAGACGGTCTCTTTAGATTGTTTTCCTGATTGATCTTTTTCAAATGCAATCGTGCTCTGGAAGACAATCGCTTTCCAGAGGCCGCCACAGTCCATTCCTTTAATGTTAGCGAATTAACCAGGCAAAAGATACTCCTGAATGGGTGTATCAGACAACACAATAATACCAATCGTAGGAGCATGACCCACAGCCAAAGTGATTTGCTGTTTGCTAATTAAATTCATGTCCAGAAACATTAGATACTAATGTAGCCTGAATGGAATTTACTTAGTTGCTGCAAGTCCCTTAAACCTTTTTTAATGGTGGGTCAGTGACAATATTTTCCAGCAAGTGGCGGGCCAGGTTGCTAAAAGAGCCTGAGTAAAATGGGTCTAGGAGGCGCTCGGTGAGCCCATCCCCCAAATTTGTTTTTCAAAACTAAATCTTAAACGGTGCATTTTTAGTATACGTAAAGTCAAATTAGGCTTATAAAATCTCCTGTTGACACCCCTGCTGTAAAGTAATGTCCAAAGATAGTAGAAGCTATATGCAGGTGAAAAGAGATTTGCTGTGTGTGTTTTTCAACACCCTTAGACGTTAGGCATAGAGTGAAGTGGACTGGTGGTGTGAGTGCACTGGAAAAGGATCGATCGGGAAAACAATCCGAGGAAACGGACAAGAGCAGATATTGGTCGCAAAACTAAAATACATGGAAACACCAGGCACCAAAGTCTCCTGACATACGTCTTCTCTTGAACGGGCAGTTGCTGCATGGTGCTGCCTTCTGGAACTCTCTACCTCATCACATTCGCAACTCTCTTACCAAGACTATCTTTCACTCTCCGCTGAAAACTTATCTCTTCTGGTCTGTTCACGGTTCTTAGTATTTCCTGTTGCCTGGCATCGGTGTGCACTTGTGTACTTTTTAAGGAGGCATTACAGAAATCTGCATTGTAATATATGTATTGTATAGAGGGCTTTTATTGTAGCCATTTTCTGCATATCATTTCGGCCTTTGGTACAAAGTAAACTGAGTTGCATTGCATGTTTAAATAACTGTACTGATGACCAACAGCGAGACAAATATACAGACACTCAGAGATATTTAGTTGTTGTAATGATAAGACAAGTGGACAAAAGCCATATTGAGCATGTTTTGACAAGAGAGTTTGTCTGCCAGCTTTCTAGCCACACTATACAGTGTCTCGCAAAAGATTAGCAGACTTTATTATAATTATAGACCACCGCAGAGTTACAATGGTGTAGCGTTTGCATAACTCATTTTGCCTCAGGGCAACACCGCAGAAGATGTTGTTGATACATCCAGCAAAACGTGTATACGATGTATTGATGGTGTTGATCATATACTGTAACAGATTTTTCTTGTGGAGTGGCTGTCCTATTATAATTATTATTAGTAGTAGTAGCAGCAGCAGCAGCAGTAGTCATAGAACGAGTACATGCATATTACGAATATTAAGATTTGTAGAAATTTACGAATATTAACGAATATTGAAACTGGCCAACGAATATTACATTTGTTTAAATTTCTTTTCATTCTTAATTCTTCACAATCCGGGATTAATTGTACAAAATTCAGTATCAAAAACTAGGCATTAGAACAAGAAAAGTTACAAATCCACTGCACATATTCTTAAATTAGTAGTCTTAAATTAGCTCGTAAACAAAACGGAAACAGTGATGTCATCAACGAATACTCACGAATATTACGAATATTAAAGCCTCAACTCACGAATTCTCATTCTATGGTAGTAGTAGTATTATTATTATTATCATCATCATCATCATCATCATTATTATGATTATTATTATCATTATTATTATCATTATTATTATCATTATTATTATCATTATTATTATCATTATTATTATTATTGGTTGTGTTGTTGTTGGTGACGGTGACGGCGGGGGTGGCGTCGGCGGTCACCGTGTTCTGATGCTTGTGTTGGTTTCTGTCTGCCACTCAGACTCGGACATCATGAGTGTTTTCGTCAGGTGGTGGGCGGGTGGTTGGTCACTGAGACCGGTTTCCATGGCAATGGCTTAATTGCTGGACTGGAAATAGCATCTGGCATTTGACATCCCTATCTGTCTGTATTTTTTACATCTTCGGATCGTCATGTTGACTCCTCTGGACTGCGTTGGAGACGTAGTGGACGCTTGGGAAGGAAGGAAGAAGGGAGGAGGCTGTGTTGGGCTGGTGAGTATTCTTCAGCCCTGGCTGACCAAAGGGGGCTTTGCAATTCATTGCCCATCTCGTTGCTTTTTGTTCGTCTTTACGTTTTTTTTGTATCGTTAAGGTTGGGCGTGGAGTTGGTTGAATGGTAACATGCTGGCACAAAGATCAGTAGGACATGGGTTCAATACTTGCTAGCCCCATAACGTCGACTCAGCCTTCAACTCTCGAGGGGGCGACTGTAAAATGAGCAGTAGGGCAGATGGGCGCCTTGCAAGATGCCATACAGTTAAATTTGACTGCTGTTAAACTTGTTATCATTTGCTACTTCTATATCGTGTAATCTTATTGCGTACTTGTCAGTTTGAAATAATAAACGATTATTATTATTAAATAGGACTCCTCGGTTTTAATTGACTTACGCACCTTAACCTGACTTGCTGACCCTGACCTCTTGAATTTTGAACCGGCTTTTCCACGGATTAGGATTGTTGACGACAAGTTCACTTGATTTATGCCACGTTCAGTATTAGAACAGCGCTATAGAAGTTGGTGGATTAGATGAAGTCAGAGAGATCTATGCATGGAGAGAGGAATGCATTTAATAGAGAGGGAGATGGGAGAGGAGGCATTGCGAGAGGGAGGAAGGCGTTTTGAGAGAGATGCTGAGAGAGAGAGAGAGAGAGAGAGAGAGAGAGAGAGAGAGAGAGAGAGAGAGAGAGAGAGAGAGAGAGAGAGAGAGAGAGAGAGAGAGAGAGAGAGAGAGAGAGAGAGAGAGAGAGCACGCCCTATAGAGAATGAGAATGAGAGAGAGAGAAGCAATGTAAGAGAAGGAGGCATGGGAAAGAGAGAGAGACAGATGAAAGGAGGGAGCCATGCCTGAAGGATGGCATGAAGAAAGATAAGGAGCGCAAGGGAGGAGGAGGAGGAGGAGGAGGGGAGGTGTGCTTGTGCTGCCGAGAACATACAGTCCTCTGGCTATTGTGTATTGGATGCTTTGTATCCTACAAAAATCCGGCAGGTGCAGCTGCTGGTGATAATGATGATGACGGTGGTGATGCGGTTGATGGGTGGGTTGTGATGGGATGGGGAGATGCCTCTTCTGAGCAGGACAGGGAGTCTCGTTGAGACTAAGGAGAGGCTAAGGTGGCGCCGCCTGTGGCTTGTTTACAGCTCTGTCTTATTTAAAATCAGTTGGATAGCCAGCCATTCATGTGTGCAACGCCTTTGAGAGGTACTTTTATTAAAAGGTGCTGTATTAAATGCCCATATATATATATATATATATATATATATATATATATATATATATATATATATATATATATATTATACTTATACCTACATACATGCATGCATGCATGCATACCGGCATATATATATATATATATATATATAGCTTCATTGATACATACATACATTACATACATTCATACATGCAAATGGGTGTTAGACATCCCCGGACATTCCCCTGACATTTCAAGTCCCTCCCTGAACATTTCCCCCATAGGATCCTCCCGGACATTTCCCCTAGAGCTTCGATCACTCATCCAGCATAAATATTGACGAGAAAGTTAATTTTTTTATTGGCCATTTCAATTAATTATTAATAATAGCGTTGTCTTTCTACCGGTACATTGCCTGCTAAGTTCTTTTGTTTCACAGAAATGTAACCGTTATAGACTACCTTATTCTTTCTACGAATATGCTGCTTACTGTTTCCATAGACTTTTTGGAAGGTTTTAATATGAGAGGACGACGAATGCAAATGACATTAAACACACGGCTGGAGACTGAGGACTTCAGTAAACAGGATTTATTAAAATGAAATTTAGCATGAATTTAATACTTGTCGTCACTGCTAAAAGTCTTAAAGGGAAGGTTTTATTTAAGAAAATAAAATTAAAAAATTTAGTTTTAATTTAATTTGAATTTAATAGGAAACTTGCATCTGACTTACACGTGTCTTACGTCTTCAATCTACCGTAATAAAGAAATTAAATTTAATATAAAATATAGGGCCTAATGTGTATAATAAAAAAGATCTAAATATTAATGTTCATTAATATTACGTCTTATATCATGCATATAATAAATTAAACTTTTACATTATAACTTCAGTTTCAATATGAATTTTATCTTAAACATTATGTCTTATGTCTAACGTGCAGTAATTATAACTTCTTTGTGATCAATATTGTGATTAATTTACACATTAATATTTGCAGCTTGTATGTGTCTAACTTGGACAGAAGGAATGTCTGAGGAAATGTCGGTGGGGAAAGATGTCGGTCTGAAGGGATGGAACGGGGATAGGGAAGGTGGGGAAATGTCCGGATACCATGCAAACATAATTATATCAATGCATATGTAGAAGATTAGACATGTGCGAATGAGTGTGTACTGTAGCGGTAAAAATTTTCTTCAACCCCTGGGCTTTCCTTCGAAGGGCAGTTGTTTAAAGAGAATATATTAGACTAAATGACAACAGCAGTAACATGAAGTCATTGTGAACACTGGAGGGAAACTCGCTTGTTACGAACGTATGGTTTGGATAAATTCACAGAACTTCTGATGATGACTTCGCTAACCCCTGCACCAAACTTTCTGGATGACCCTGTTTCAGTCTTCAAGGTCGTAATGACGAATGTGTCCACATGGAGCATCGCTTCAAGAGATGCTCTTCAGAGACGTCATCGACCTAACAACACAAGACTACGTCAAACAGAACGGATGTCAAGTGCATGCAGAACAGAAGCAGAGACAGACCAAGGAGTTCATGTCGTCGGTAACTAGGCAACCGATTCCAGAAAGATAGGACTGACCGCTGCGAAGCTTCGATGGTTGATGGAAGATAGTTGGACATTCCTTGATTTATTGATATCTAAATTTCTTATGATCTATTTGTAGTTTCTGTTTAACGACACTGTGATAACAAGGATCATTAGCGTCGCCCTCCTCCTTTATCCAGACTTGGGACTAGTGCCACGGACGGTAGTCTGCCAATGTCTGCTTGCCGGCGTTGAGGACTTATATCGGTGATCGGGGAGCGGTCTGTTTCCATAAGTCCATGAAAACCATTCTATTCAGATGGGTTTTTTTGTGCCATCCAATCCGGAGCACCTCTCTGTTGTCGTGCTATATAAATTGCGATTACAATTACAATTATTCAGGAGACCAGTAATATCCATGCTTTCAAACAGTGGAAATATCCATGCTTTCAAACAATGGAAATATCCATGCTTTCAAACAATGGAAATTCTCCATTTTGTAACTCAGTGCATGTGCTGACAGTTGACATTGTCAAGCACCATGGATGTGCTATATAAATTGTCTTCATGGCTTGACATTGCCGGCATACAATATCATAATAATGATATTATGATATATTATATCTATTACAATTGGCATCTGCCAACATTGTACATGTTTTCATCTATAGGAGTGCAGCTGTTCCTAAAAAAATATGAAACATTTGAAAATATTTGGGGACATCATTATAGGTGTCCCCCATCCTAAACATTGAAGCAACATGTCCTTCTGTCTCGTAGGGATTGATGGGTTTGGGTGTTAGTGAATGGGGGAAGCTGTGAACCTTTAACTGCCCAGGAGATACTGGTCAAAGAAGGGATACTCTGGATTGTGTTGATTTGGATTTCTACTGTTTGATTGCGTTGTGGTAATTGGAGGAGTCTAAGTTGCACGGGTTGTCATATGTATGTATACATATATGTATGTATGTATGTATGTATGTATGTATGTATGTATGAGCACTTGTTACAGCGCCCCTTCAGGATTTCTACTCAGAGGCGCTCCCGACTACAGCGCGGACACTGAATCGAAGTTTCACGCCGAAGCGCATGAGCAATTGCGAGTGAAGGACTTGCCCAGGGTCCCTGCACGCAGTGGCTTGAGGTGAATTCGAACCCACAACCTTCCGGCTGCAAGGCACCAAACATACCCCTACACCACCGCGCCCATGTATGTGATGATGATGATAATGATGCGGTGGTATTCCGGACTACTCACTTAAAAGTGTCATGTCTGAAAGCAACAGACACTGTATATAAGCTCGTTCCTTTGCTTCAATTGGTCCCTCTCTCTTTGGAATGCTCTTTCTCCTTCTGTTCGCTCTAAAATTCTCTCAGGCAGTCTCTCTTCTTCCTTCGCTTTTCTCAAAACCTGTTTATTTTTGCGGGGCTTAGCACACTGGGAGCGCTTCTGAACGGTTCACCCTACGAGGAGGTGCTTTACAAATACTTAAATACGATACGATACGATATATAGTGTGCCTAGAACACTCACAGACGTTTACTGTGCGATTTCAAATCACCATTATTGTAACCTGCTGCCAGACAGTTACGTTCAAATTCTTGAAAAGAGAATTTTACTGCATGGCTGTATTTCATTGTGCTTGGTATCAGACACCTAATGCTTATGCATGTTCAGAGATTCAGGCCTGAGGTTAAATTAGTGTCTGCTGTTTCCACCGATTGCTTTTAAGACTGTACTCCCAGAAATTATTGGCACTCAGCCGTCACGAGCCGTGCAAGTCCTCGTTAAGGTTTGTTTGTGGTGCGAGTCGTCGAATTGTCGCTTTTCTTTGCCTCTGTCCTCCAGTAACTGTCTCCGTCTGTCTCTGTCTGTCTCTGTTTGTCTGTATGTGTGAGTGCCTACAGCCGCTGGACTGTCATCCCAGAGGTCAGGGTTCAAATCCTTGCCACGGCAATATTTCATAATTTGTGTTTCAACAACAGGCCAATGAAACGAGTATATGCTGTAGTCGCAGTCAGTGAGTAGATCAGCCTGGAAGGGGGAGCGCTGACAACCAGAGCTTTTATGCTGAGAGTAATAAAATGAAAGTGCTTAAACTTCACACCCATGGCTGCTCCTTAAGATTGACTTTGAAAAAGAGTTGTTTGTCTGCCTGTCTGTGTCTTTCTGTGCTGTTCCCTGTCTGTCTGTGTCTGTTTGTCTGTATGTGTGTGTGTGTGTCGGTTCCTGCAAGGTTAAGAGTATCCCGAGGAGTAGGTGATGACGAGGTTGACCTGGAAATTAGGAATTTAGGAAACGCCATAGGTCCATCATATTTGGATAGCATAGAGATAGATGAAGTGTTAGATGACGCTCCTGCTAGCGCTAGACTAGAACCAAGTAACTTTCAGTCGTATCACAACTTGGAGTTTGCAAAATTGGGGCTCACTAACAGAGAAATTAGTCGTCCTACCCAAGTCTTTAACTCACGGGAGGGGGATGGTCTCTCTAATCTTGTCTTTGGCACTCGACCACCCATCACGACCACGGTGCGCTCACTCTCTGAGCCCCGCGCTTCTCATCGCCTGGCTGATCGAGACCAACAACTAGGAGCTGATCGACGGGATATGGCTAACGAGCGAGCCACACGAAGCCGAGACGAGTCTACGCCTCACGCATCGATAAGTCTTGCGACGACCATGCCTTACCGGCCGATGCCTGTCTTCGCTCCGACTGCCTCGAGTACCGCTTCTGCACGACCAAGCGTACTTCCGCCTTTCTCGATGTACGATCCTGGCATAGCCTACAACCAACCTGCCTTATCGACAGCCTGGTTGATGCCTGTTCCAGTCTCTTTGCCTGGAGCCTTCGGAGAAAACTTCGCTGATGGCTTTGCTGAATGGACAAGACGAAACGAAGCCATTCGACGAAGCGATGGCTTCGGCGCTCCAACATTTGGTCAGAGTCGCGAGGCTACCTATTCTACGCTTCCATCGCGGCCGCCGCCAATGGCTACCGAGGAGAACCGACGTGATCTCGACCGAAAGCCAAAACCTGATGACCTGCAAGCAGAATCGACATGGCGACCTTCAGCTACGAATGAGAAGTTGTCAGTCACGCCGATGACTTCCGTTGCCACTCAGACGTTAGGAGACGCCATGGTTTCCATGAAAGCTGAGACTGAGACGGCGATTGTGGAGAAGAAATCAATCTCAACTACGAAAGGAGATACCGGAAACTCTGCTTCGTCGACAAGCCAGTCCAGTAAGCCAAGACAATGGATTAAGCTGGGAAGCTACAGCGGAAGAACCGAAGTCGAAGTGTTTTTGCGTAAGTTTTCTATTTGCGCTAAAAACAATGAATGGACTGATGAAGAACGCTTAAATCAACTGATGTGTGCGCTTGTCGAGCCTGCCAGTCAACTTTTGTGGGAATCCGACGCCGAGAATATCACGACCTGGTCCGACCTGGTTCAACGATTACGCGCCAGATACGGTAGCGCTGACCAGGCTGCTCTGTACCAGACGCAGCTGAGTACCAGAAAACAACGAGACGGGGAAGAATTCAATACACTGGTGCAGGATATCCGTCGACTGATGACGCTCGCGTACCCCGGAGCCACAACGGTCCACAGCGAAACTACCGCCATCCGCGCTTTCGTCGACGCCTTATCTGACAAAAGCCTGGCTTTGAAAATTCGAGAACGCGAACCACGTTCCTTGGAAGAAGCATACCATGTGGCTGTGAAACTAGACTCTTATCGAATCGCTACGGAGACGAGTTATCCTCGCCGAAATTGTGGA
The DNA here is from genome assembly GCA_020284085.1 of Aporrectodea caliginosa. Taxonomy (NCBI): domain Eukaryota; kingdom Metazoa; phylum Annelida; class Clitellata; order Crassiclitellata; family Lumbricidae; genus Aporrectodea; species Aporrectodea caliginosa. The sequence continues at coordinate 334,965 of JACEVL010000780.1, forward strand.
CATATTAGGGCCGCAAAGTCTTCTGGTGAGACGGAATATGATAAAATGCTAGAACGAATCAATAGCATGGAGCGGACGATAAAGCATCTGCAGTCCCTTTCGACTACCCAAGGATTATCGTACGGGAGGCGTCAACGTGGAAAACCGAGATGCTTCTACTGTGGAGGATCAGATCATTTAATCCGCTACTGCAAACGCCGACCACGAGAGAATTATGCCATACGACAGGTGAAGACAACTGAAGATGATGAGCGGTCAACCCATCCTCCGAGCTGGGTGGCTATAGAAATTCAGGGTCAGGAAAGGATGGCTGCAGTTGATACAGGCAGCCCCTGGTCAATTGTCTCGTCAACTTGGGTGCATCCGGATGAAATGCGTCCTGTTGACATGACATTGCTCGCCGCTAACGCAACCGAGATTCACGCTACAGGCATTACCGTCCTACAATGTCACATCGATAATTGTACGACGAACGTATGGTGCTTGGTTACTGATGATGTCGATGGCCTAATTCTCGGAATGAATTGGCTAGAGAATCATCAAGCGGTGTGGGATTTCGGAACAAGGTCTCTACGTGTACAGGGTCGTCCTCTGCCGGTTCACCGAGCACCCACAACCGCAGTCTGTCGACTGATCACTGGACCTTTTATACAGAACGACATCTGCCGACCGATAGCTGAGGATCAACCAATGATCGACGCGCCAGGTGCTCTTGCTGCGAAGGAAATGAGTGACGACGATTTCTCCGAGCCGGATCCGACTCACGCGATTCGCCCCGGTTCCCCGAGGCGAAAGAAAATAAACAGTGGTCGGGCCACGTCTTCTGTGATCGAGAGTCACGGGTCTCGATCTCACACTTCAGTTGCTATGAAACCGCGACATCCTGGATCATGGATGCCGAGGAGAACAAATAACTTACGCCGCACCTTCAATAAGAATTTAATAGGAGGATGGCTGATGTGTTGTTTTATTTTCCATGCTTACAGGATGAGTAAAAGCGATTCATCCCCAGATAGCTTAGTTCTGGTTGACTCGCCAGCCGTTAGTCTTTTACAGCCGGTGACTAAGGGTTCGAATCTAACATGCGCTGAAGCTGGAGGTCCTACCACTCCGACTTCCCTTACACCGCGTAATGGCGGGTAGTTAGTATTTGCAAAACCCCTGATATTTGGTTAAAGTTTTGTTGGTTTATGATGAAAATGAAGATAGACATATCTTTCCTTTGAGTTAAAAGACTTTATTGTATATAACTGTTATATGTGATGATCTGTGCAATTACTTGATAGTCATTGGATTAGCTGAACGCTCAAGTCAGTAACACACCGCGTAATGGCGGGTGGTTTGAGATTAGTAGAGTTCTACGTTTTCAGTTTGATTATGATGAACGATTTCCTTTTCAGGATTACTTGAAAGAACATTTGCATTAACTGTGTGTCTTTATTTGAATTTTTATGATGGACAAGAATTTCAGAACCTAACGGTTACATGTAACGGGTGCTGATAAAGCTTGATGATATGTGATTGTACTTTGTAGTTAACTGATGTCTGTTAATTCATTGCATAGTTGTGTTGTCATAGAGAACTGTTGAATCAATAGTTATGGACAATCATAGGAATGCTATACAAGTAGAGTTGGTCATTGCACTTGGAATGAGCGAGTTAATGATGATGGAAATGTTTGAACTGCGTGTTGACAGAAGGATAGGAAGGTCTTGACGTATGCTTGTGAATAAGCCTGATACTTAGACCTATAAAGCCTAATAGTTTTCGATAGGAATTAGTGTATGTTCTGAGGGAAGTTTCGTGAATTGTTTTTGTGCTGACCTTATTTGTATTGACGTTTCGCTATGATAACTGTTGATTTATTATGTTATGTCACAATGGATATTATAACAACTTTCTCTATGTCTCTTTTAAAATCTCTTCGCCCAGTAGAAGAGCTTTTAAAAGTTGAGAAGGTTGGGGGCAGTGTAACGAAGTTACACTATTTGATTTCTTTAATTGCATTGAAAGACCGGTGGCGCTTTCGTAGCGGTGATTTTCTGTACTAATACCTCGAGCTCGGTCCACTTAGTTCGCCGCCTCGTGTCGCCGATCGATAGGAAAGCGTGGGATAATTGTCGCTCCTACGACTTCAAACGCGATACCGGCGTCCGAAAGTGAAATATATCTCGGTTTCTGTCTTTTTCACACACTTTGCAGCACCCCTGCAGCGCTTGCAGCCCCTGCAGCTGCATTCTCTTGCAGCCCCTTGCAGCGCTACTGCAGCGTTGCATTCTCTTGCAGCACTTTGCAGCGTCCTGCAGCGCTGCATTGCCTTGCAACGCCTGCAGCAGACAGCCTATATAAGGAACGCGATCTGAACATTGCCAGCGACGCACACCAGAATACGCACACCGGAAGACGCACACCGGGAGACACACACCGAGAACGCAGCAACACGGAGAAAGACGTCGGTCGCAGTTGTCGAGCACACGCTGCGAACATCACGTCGAGAGTAGCGTGATCGAATCTCCGCTTCGCTAGTCGTGCGTATAGAAAAGTTCGATGCGATAAGAGTCTAGCGACTAGGGTTCGACGTCGTGCTTCCGAATCTACGCTGAATTAATGTTGATTCGTCAATCGCTCGCTGTCGATCGAAACTTACGTCGATTGAAGGATTGGGAACAATCGCTTCATTCTCTGCGAATCGTCTGAGCGTTGCGTCTTTGCGTCACGTCTTCGTATGCCGAGACCGAGTGTGTGAAGTCGTCTCTTGCTTCGAACCTTGTCCGTATAGAGGTAAATCACTTAGCCACAATTCATTGGGGAAATACATTAATTTCTGAGTTTGATAATTCTGTTGAAGATTATTTTACTCCAAGTTGTGCTAAGGCTGATAATTGATTATTGTGTACTGAATAGAAATTGCTCTGATTTTGCATTAGTAATAAATTTGAAATAACCTAGAAACATGAGTCGTAGTCTTCCTCAGTCGCCTACACTTATGGAGCGCCATCGTGAGGAAGATGAAGACAGAGCTTCGTCTGTGTCCCGGAGATCTAGGGCAGATTCAGTAATGAATGTAATGCTTGATCGGTTGGATGCAATGCACTCTGATGTTATACAGCGCCAGTTAGACATGCAGTCACAAGTCGGCACCATACAATCTCAGGTAGGCTCCTTAAGGTCAGATGTGCAGTCGCAAGTAGGTTCAATGCAATCGCAAGTAGGTGCCTTTCAGTTGAGCTTGCAATCCCAAGTAGGTGAAGTAATGTCCCGTTTGGAGAGATTAGAAACCTCGCCAACACCCGAATTCGCTGTGGGGCAGGATTCGAACCCTGATTGCAGCGTAGGGGCTGCGGTTGCTGCCCATTCGAAAGCCGCGACCTTCCACTCACGCCATGGCCTGGTAAATGTAGATGAAGATCCTGGTATGTTGAGACGCAGTGCTCGTCTCTTAAATAAGCCTCGTGTTTATTACCGTGAGAGCGATAATCAATGGAATTGGCCACACGATGTGGGCCGGGATTTGAACTCTGGCAGGGATACTGGTTTACCACCCCGGAACTCGCCTACAGCCCTACAGCGAAGCGAACCGCCCTTGGCGACAGCGAAGACCGTGGCGACGTCTGTCGACGCGGGGGCGGGCGCCACAGTACCATGGAGCCTTCTTATAAATTTTTAACAGCCACATCAAGTACCACGTTATAACAGGTTTTTCTTACAATGAGATATTCCTCTTTACGGGAATGAAATTTGAAATCTTTGTCTAACAGATGTTGATACTTTGCTATAAAAACTTAACATTGTGAGGTATACGGTTAGGTGGAGGCCAACGGTCCTGGTAGCCACTAGACATTACTAAAACCACTTGACTCAAATCATGTTGTATCAGAATCTGTGCTATGTTGATGTGTGTTGAAAGGGGCTTTTAATAAGAGACAGACAGGCAGACAGAAAGACAGACAGACGGACAGACAAACTGAAAGAGAGGAAAAGAAAGAAAGATTGAAAGAGAGCAGGAGAGGATGGGAGAGAGAGAGGAGAGACAGAGAGAGAGAGAGGGGAGTGGAGAGAGAGAGAGAGAGACAGAGAGAGAGAGAGAGAGAGAGAGAGAGAGAGAGAGAGAGAGAGAGAGAGAGAGAGAGAGAGAGAGAGAGAGGGAGAGGGAGAGACAGACAGACAGACAGTGTGACAGAGACAGGAGACAGAGACAGAGACAGACAGAGAGACAGAGAGACAGTTAGACAGAGACAGACAGAACAACTGAGAGATGAATGTAGGCAGACAGATTTAAAGAGTGAGACAAAAAGTTAACAGCCAGAGAGAGGCCAAAGACAGTTACGAGCTTTATAAAAGCATTAGACCTATATAATTGTTCTGCTACACGAACTTGCATTCCATCAATAATTAACGTCAATTCTCACATAAAACGAGAGTCAGAAACGAACAGAATAGATACGCTGCTGACAACAACAACTGACATCTATCCAGATCCTTCACTAATTTCCTAGCGACAGATCTGCGCACACTGTTCAGAAAGACCTTGCATGAAAAATACCCAAAAATTCCTAGGCAGTCAAGGACAGCCAGCCTTACATACACGGACATTCCAACAGAGAAATAGACGCACATATACAAAGACACACGAAGACAAACGTATAAAGATACAGACAGACAGTCGACGAGATTATCCAGTATTCAACCACTGATAGAATTATAGACTACGCTGGGTCCTAAATGCTTCAATTCGACCATTAGGCCAATTGCATAACAGGACCCAGCAACATGGACTAAGATTGATTTAAACGCAGTAATTACACTCTCCAGTCCATCCCTTCGGTTGTCATGTTCCGTAGACAGCACTGCAGGAATAGACTCGGAGGGAAAATTGATAGGAATTACAGCGATGACTGAAGATCTCAAATGTGTAATTGCCGAATTATGCGTCTCCCGTTTCTCCGTTTCTCCCAGAAGGCCAGTTTCAGCCTGCATCCGGTGTATAGGCCGGTGCCTTTGTTCCCGGATCGAATGAAGTGTGATGCCTGATCCGGGAGATTTCGCGCTGCTAAGGGCAAAGTTTACTGTCCAACAACAAAGCCCGACTGGCTTTGATCTGGCAAACACGTCAGGGTTTCTCTTACATGGCAAACGGACACCATTGGTAAATTGCTATGGCCGGGAGTGGCGCGGCGGCTCTGAGAGGCAGATGAGGCTGATAGGAGAAATTTGTATGCCTTCCTAAAACCAAACAAACGCAGATACAAACGAATTGATGTGTCTCGCATTTCAAAGTATTCCTCTGTCTCTGCCTCTGTCTCTGCCTCTGTCTCTGCCTCTGCCTCTGCCTCTGTCTCTGCCTCTGCCTCTGCCTCTGCCTCTGTCTCTGCCTCTGTCTCTGCCTCTGTCTCTGCCTCTGTCTCTGCCTCTGTTTTTGTATGTGTCTTCACCATGCATCCTCTGTCTGTCCGTCCGTCTCTGTCTAAGTCTACGACGTTCCATCCCTCCCACCCTTCCTCCTCCATCCCTCCTTCTTCCTCCTTCTCTGTCTCTCTGTCTCTCTGTCTCTGTATATCTCTTCCCTATCCCTGTCTCTGTCTCTGTCCCAGTGCCGGATTTGGACTTTGTGAGGCCATAATCCATTAACGTTGTTACGCTTCCATATATTGTACAAATCGTCTTCCGAGCCCCTTCTTCTCCGCCTCTCTCGCCGCTGCAATTCTAAACACCACGTCCCACCGAACACCCGTCTGATTCCCTAACTCCCTGACCCTGAATAGATTCCTGCCTTGTTACCGAAACTGACCTTAGTTGCCTATCGACTTAGCATAGTTTTGGGTGCCGTATAATTGCGAGCCACAAATTATGATTAAATTTCAGATTACGTTAGGCCTACAGGCTACAAATTATAATTAAATTTCAGATTACGTTACAGGCTTCACCAGGTGAATCACATTTGGACAGTTTTATAAAACTCGAAAGACGAGCCATTAGCCTACTTTTTTCGTAAATGCAAATTGCACAGAATTGTTATAAAAGTATGAAAATAAGCAATTTATTTAATATAGGCCTACTATCATTAATACTTAAATGCAAACAGCGAACTTGAAAAGGCTTCTGACTATTACGCCATCTGTCGAATGTAAGCGTGTCTTACGACTTGCTGACGGATATCGTAATCGTAATCTTGACATTTCTACAAAGCCCAAAAAGCGGAGTCGCGGGAACCAAGTTGACCAGCACATGCACAGGTGCTTAGTCAGAACAAAATCATTTGGGAGGTAGTGTCAAAATCGGTTTCAGGCATAGACTGGGCCACTGGGTATTTGGTATAATTGTGAATAATATACCATATAAATTGAAAACAAAATCGTCACTTGGGTAAATGTTGGACTGTTAAAAAATCATCTGTAATTCGCTGCTTTCCAACAGTATATTTGACATAATATTTTATTTAATATGCGATAGCACAATTCAGGGGGTCGCAACCACCTTCAACCCCCTTTGCATTCTGAAGGTGGCGAGATGGCTCCTGTGTGACAGTGGCGTAAATCGTGGGGGGGACTGTCCTCTTAAAGTTTTGACTGACGCCTGTCTGTCTCCCCAAAAAACATGCAAAACCCGGCCCCAGAAAAAGTCGTCCCCCAAGTTATGTACAGATTTTCGCCTCTGTGCAAAGTTGATCTGCGCAGATATGGCAAGAGGTGCAGGTCTGGCGAATCTCTATGCTGGATCAGATAGACCCAATTGCGGTGAGGTTGACGGCAGTTTATTCCAGATCTAAGGCTTTTCACTCGAAATTTAAGTGTCGTCTTCAATAAATTCTACTCTGATCTATACAGTAGCCTACTCTGCCTTCCAATCTTTCCTGTCCAGGAGGGTGCAGCCCGGTGCACACTCTTTAGCAATTAGCAGCAATTAATTCCTCTGACAAGATGCACCGCTCACGAGTAAGCTGTGTTTCAGCGCTTCACTTAAATTAAGTAGTGCCTTAGTTTGTGGAGATTAGGCCTTTGATATCACAGGTTGATATTGGGCGTACTTGCATATTGCGTAAGTGCGCTATAATGAACCAGCTTTATAAATAGTCTGTCACTTCTTTCTTCTTAGTAGTATTTAAGTGTAAATTTTTTAAGGAAATATTTTGTATTAGACTTAGTTGATAGCACGTTCAAATATAATTATTCGCTAGATGACAGGAAATACTTTTAAGAAATCCAGCTTACTTGATGTTGTAGTGAAACACTTTAATCGCTCGCCATTTTGTGTTCATGACAGTTACCCTAAGACCAGGCTATAGGAAATTCGACTTTAATGCCAAAAATCTGGTGAGATCTACAACTCTACACATAATAGATTTATATAATTTAGTGGACAAAAACAATTAGTATACGATATCTAGGTTAATTAGAGAGTTGCTAATGTGTTTCGAGCTTAATGCTTTATTTCCCCATAGACGAGAGCTAAAGTCATTACGACAAACATTAGACCACTAGATGTCGTTAGACTCATCTTGTACATGTGCAAACAGACTCAGTTCCTTTGTCATACAAGGTTCTTTAGCCTATAGCAAGTTGGTCAACATGCGTAAATAAGTAATGTAAGGTTGGGCAATTAAGCAATAGCATTACTTCTACAGTTATCCCTTAGTTTTCGTTGCTAAATTACATATGTATGGGTTGATGTTTCAGTTTCAGTTTCAGTTTATTGTTCCCAACGATAAGAGACAACATAACAAACATAAACGATTAAACACAACACTATCATAGTTAAAAGGTACAACATGTTTGAGTAATGAAGAAGATAAATGATCAAAGAAGAATGTAACCAATTAAACAGTAGGTCAACATGAGTTACAAAAAAGCTAACAAAGTAAAGTGATGTTTGGTTCTGTGGATATCGTCTATGCAACAAGAATCATAAGCCTAATCCAGTTGAACTGAGACAGTGTAACTGCATTACTTTTTATGAAGCTGCAGTGTTTAAAGTGGAGCTGCAGTGTTCTAAGTTGGCTACATATTAGCTAACAGTGGACACCAAACCTGTTGCATTATTCTTTTTGATTCCAGATGATGCCCATCACTTCTTACATTTATTTGTTGCTTGTGAATGGGTACATGGAACTACATTCGTAACATAAGTGGTGTTAGATTCATCTTGTAAATGTGCATCGTATCTCGTCATACAATTTTTCGAAGATCTAGAATCATCTGGATGGGATCTTCATTCAATAAATGCGATGGTAGATTTTTAAGTCATTTGATATAGAATCAACCTGTTCTAGATAACATTATGATCTCAGAGCTGTTTAATAACTTTTCAAATTCATTGTGACTATAAAATCATGAGAATGGAAATGATATGAGATTCTTTTCTTGTTTTCTGGCTCAACAATTTCTTTTTTGGAATTATTTTGTCTAAATACAGCAGTCAATGAAGACAAGAAGTGATTAACTTTGTGTGAATGAATCGTTGTAGTTTCAGATGTAAACATTGATGGCAGAGCTTTTTGTACTTAAAGAACGAAAAACTACAAAATCAACAACTGCTCTAAGACACTATTTTTTGCTATTGTTTGATAGTCACTTAAAGGTGCTTTAGTCAACCTAAGATATTATATCTATATTTTGATATTTTGAAATCATTACATATAGATGTGTTGCAACTCACAACTTGATTAAATTTTGAACAGTCTCAGCAAGACCTTTAAAAAAGTAGATAACATAAATGACTTTTGACAATAAATTATAGTGAATTCTAACTTTGCAGAGATCTAGTCAAGCTGCAAAGTTAGATTAAAAATGTGAGAGTTTAGATTTTCAACCACTTCAATTTGGAGGAATTATGTTAAAAAGCATAATTCCAATTTTGCATTTCTGATAAGAAGAAGTCACTTAATATAGCCACGGATAGTATGAAGGTGTTACAAGAGCCGTAGCAAGCCATAAATGCGCCCTGTTCCAAACATAAATCTAGCGCCCCACCCCTCAAAGATCAACTTAACCTATAACGATAAATAATGTTATCTCGAATATAATATTATTATTATGAAACTTTGACTTTTATAGAAAATAGAAACGAAGTCTCTGTGTTTCCAATAATATTTTATTGTAATCACTTCATGTTGATTTCAATGGCAGTAAAAATAATTTTAAAAACTAAATTTATTAAATATTTACACTATTGCCATTTACATATTTCAATTTAAAAGTAAATAATAGGCCTATCAGAAGTAAATAATACAAATTACGAAAACATACATATACATGTTATAAAACAAATGAAAATATGTTTGTGTGTGGGTGGGTGAGTGTGGGTGGGTGAAGGTGTGTAGAGACCGTGCCGCCCTCTGGCGAGCATTCGCGCTGTTGAAGCGACTATAAGGACATGGAGGTTATGGGCAAGTTCCCTGAGGAAAGGATTCGACATGTCGGGTTCGATTCCCCATATTTATCAGTCCGCTTGATAAGTTATCTGTCTTTTCCAACATTAGCCTACAGTTTCATCGGGATACAATTAACAAACGTCCATTCAATAGCAATAACCTTTTTCAGTTAGCAGGGACGATACATACAACACCATCTAATTGCCCCTTCTCATTGCCTAGCCTCGTTTTATAGGCTAATCTGCGCGACTAAGAGAACCACGTACTTTTTGCTCGTTTTTCCAACAATCACAGCAAGTAGGGGCTAGGGAATGTAATCCCGGAGCATTTTGCCAATCCCGGGATTACGGGATTAGAAATGAATCAATCCCGGGATCCCGGGATTGACGTTTGCAAGGAAAATTCGTCTTGACTAGAATAATATAGGTCCCTATATTTAATGCTATAACGCAGTTGTGTACTAAAGATAATGATTTTTAGAACGTTGTGGCTTTGTATTGTTAACTTGTTACTTAAAATGAAAAGTTAAAAGTTCAATGTCCATGTATTATTAAAAATTATTTACGATACAATGATCGCAAGAAACGTAAAAGTGTCAACAGTAGAATGTCCTAGCCTTGAGCTTATCTTATAGCATAGAACACCTACCGCCGAAAATGCACGTTCCGCCTCAACTGGCGTTTATTATTTATGAAATCTATGAAATATATTTAACTAAATTAGTTTTTAAACGCTATTCTATATGACTGTCATCGTCTTAGACGTAGTATAGTAGTAGGTCAAAATAACAGTATAATGCAATACGCCTTGTCTACTTCGACCGCGAATTGAGCTCGAGCTATGACTCATTAGGTAGTGACACTTGGCAGCAGCAGGGATGTGTTGATACTTAATAGTTGATAGTGATACCACGGCCCGAAATCAGGTCGAGAATACCAGATGGCCACGGTCAGTGCGACCGACCGCAACGCGAGGAACCCAGGCAGTAGCAGGCCAGCCTAGCAGCAGTACGGCAGCAGGGTGCACCGCTGCAGCTCCCTGATATTCAGGCAGCAATTAAGGGTCCGTCTGCACTCTGTAGTCTTACTAGGGCCTCTGCTAATTATCTGTCGTATTAGCGTCTATCGCCCAAGGAAGAATTAGGCTGTGCATCATGTAATTTTAACCAAAAAATCCGATTTTTGTAATCCCGTAATCCCGGGATTCCAGTTCGTCAATCCCGGGATTACGGGATTTGAAAATGTTCCGGGATCCCGGGATCCCGGGATCAGGATCCCGGGATTACATTCCCTAGTAGGGGCCTATCGCAAGCGCACGTTTCCCTGCGTAAATTCCACCAATCATGGCAGTTCGCATAATTTGACTTCTGCGCCCATTTTGGTCTATACCAGCGCCTCTAGACAGTGACAGTTTCACACCCTGTATTGACGGAAATCTATAATAGCAGGCCACTGAGGCCAGTGACATAAATCGTCACATATACTTGTACTCTTTAATTTGTTATTTTTTCATTTTTTACATTTATTTCATTTATGATGGATATTTCATATTTCAAGATAAAGTAGCTATAGTTTAGTAATATTAAATCGTTCCGTCTCAAAATATGCGCCCCCTCTCGAGTTGCGCCCGGTTCCATGGAACCTCTGGAACACCCCTTGCTACGATACTGGGTGTTACAACTTCACTTTTTTAACCTTAACATATGTCAGTGGGTGCCTAACACTCTTCATTGGTATGTGATCTTCCCACCAACGCTGTACAGCTGGTGTAATTTTCAGATAATCTTATTGGTAAAATGAGACATTCTACGCTTTTCTTCCTATTTGCAACAGTTTGCCGCTTAATTGATTACGTTGGTGCTCTCCTTCTACTCCTCTATACGCAAAGCAAGCTAATTTCTACCTATATCTACCCATTTTGCAGGAGAGTTTGCCAGGTCACAAAGTGGAGTACATAAGGACTGAGCAGAACGTGCAGATACAGGGCGGGAATTGACAAATTTTGGTCCAGCAACTGAAAATGCTCATTAACCTAGCACAGCTAGGGTGACCACATTTCTTTTCTGCCATTCCGGGACACCACAGCGGGCCCTACTCACAACATACTGTAAGTTAAATTTAAATAGGAGCTGGGCTTATTGGGAGGAGCGCTATGCAATGCAAAAATAATGAAACTTTATAGCGCGCTTATACACTGTCTTCCAATTGAATAATTTTTAGAATGGACAGAAAAGAAAATTTTTTGGCAATAAATATGTCCATTCTAAAAATAATTCTATAAAATTCTACCGATTAAATAAGGGATAAAATTATCAGTGTTGTCCGAAAATTGCATCAAATTCTATCAGGAGGGTCCAAAGTTATGCACATTCAAATTTGGGGAAAAAAAATTCTAACTTTCCAACAAGCAAAATTTCATATTTTTTTTATTAAACTTTACAATTCGAGTTATTCGACGAAACATGTAGGCCTAGATACCAGCATTTAACGTTAATTTGAGTCAAATGCTGTTCTTCAAATCTGATGTTAAAAATTCCCGCCATTAGCTCGAATACACGCTCTAAGGCGATCTCGCCATTCATTCATTGCACGATCAACAAATTCTTTGATCAAGATGACGAACTTAGCCTATGAAATGTTTGGCTATCCATTTCGAAGTTCATCTTCACCTGAAGTTTTTATTTAGTAGGGCCATGGACCATGGTGTAAGAGATATCTCTTACACCATGGTAGGACATAGTCTATAATAGCCTATAACCTCTTTGGCAGAACGTAGACCTACAGTTAGCTACACAGTACACTCTTCAGTTTACATTGTACCGCGAATTTGTAAATTTTGTGCGGCGCTGCAAATTGTGATGTTCTTTTTTACTTTATAATTATTTCGAAAATTAAAATAGCAAATTCTACGTATTTAATTATAGAAAATTAATTCCGGGACGTTTCATTGTCTCGGAATGGACGTGCCCGGGACGCGGGACACTTTCATCAATTCCGGGACTGTCCCGGGCAATCCGGGACATGTGGTCACCCTAAGCACAGCAGTTTTAGTTTGAGATTTGACCTAGAATAGCAATATGATCATTTGTGGAATACTGATAATATTGAAGAGCAAGGCCTAATTTTAAATGATATGTTTGACCATGTGGGGTTAATTGACATTTATTGGACCGTGTTGAAAGAAAGGCTCTGTTGAACAAGAAGCCATGCAGTGATTTTTACCGGGGTTATATGTTAATATCTTGATATATATATATTGTTGCAGGTTAACATTTGCACCACATATTTTCAATTCCAGATGACATGTCGGTTAATGTGAGACAATGAGTAAGTAGATGTTATTAGTCAGCTGAAACTTTATTCATGTCTTTTCAGAGAAGTAAAAATGCTTTGTTATGATATTCGTCATATTCATTAAATGTAATGGATTAGAAAAGATAATAGACCTAACCTAAACTGTGTAACACAACTAATTAACTATAGCCATGAGCAATATCAATGTCATTAATTTAAGGATTCACAGTCTGCTGTAGCTATATACCCTACTTTGCACTGGTCTGATATTGAAAATGCATAGAAATTGCATTCCTGAACAGTTTTAAAACCAGCTGAGTATGCATTATTTTAAATCACACATATGAGACTTAATATGAAATCAAATAATAAAGTAGATCACCATTACTGTCATTACACAAAATATTTGAAGAAGTTTGGATTTTCATCTATTTCTATAACAGCTGTACATAAGCTATTCCATAATTATTATTGAATGGCAACATAAACCGAACGTTGAAGACTTTTGTTCCTTTTTTCTCTGAAGTCGCTTTGTGCATACTTTCAGTTTGCAGTTTTTGATCTTATCTTTTCCGAGGTAATATGATACCCTGTTAAAACATTTATCATGTCTTACATGTAGCTCATTTAGCTGTGCTGCTTTTGGTAACTACTATGAAGATCTGAGAGGGTGTGATTTAAAATTGGCACTATTTTAGTTGACTTTTCATGGAATGGTGTACTTCTAAAACCAAGTGTCCAGCCATTCTGTTTTGAGACGGAGCTGTAACATAAAGGGTATAAAAGCAAGTCCACTTCTTGGCACAAAATTAGTTAATGAATTCTTGAAACTGTCCCTTGGCATTATTACTAACTAGTCATCACTCAACCATGGATGGAGAACAGACTGTAACAAGCAGCAAAGAAATGAAGTTCTATATTTTTAAAACAGGTGTAAAACTTGAGTTTGTACTGTTCTTTTTAGCAAGGACATCAAGAAAACAAGCTCATTCACGTAAAGCTTCAAAATTCAGTTGTAAAAGAAGCTTGCATCTCATCAATCTTAATCAAGAACCTCCCAGTGGATCTACTTGACTAAACTTTTGCTATAGTCAACCATCATACTGAATAATAGCATAACGGTTTACGGTTCACGCAAATACACACACACACATGCATACCAGGTACATACATTCATACATACTCGTATGCATACACATTGGTAGCTAGACTTACTTCGTGTGTCCAGCGGTGTTTGATGCGCATTCGTATAGGAGAAGACGAGACACGAGGGTCCTTGTCGTCTGAAGTACCAGACACGTCTTCGCTCTCTCCGTCCGAACCAATTCGTCGGTTGCTATCGCTGACGATGCCTGCAACGAAACCAGGTAACCACTTCCGGTAAGCCTCTGATCTTGCCGCAGCTAAATCCACTCGCATCCAATCTCTTCTACTCGCTTATGCCATGCCTCCATCAATCTAACCAGGGCTACGTTGCAACCGTGTAACATACAGTAAGATAAATGCTTATTAATTAGGTTGGTGTTCGAAGGCGGGTTCTTGGAATTACATGTAAACCATATACACAAACACTTAACATAACATAACATAACATATTTTAACATAAAACTATTTTAACATAAAACTTCTACACTACAACTCTCTATATAACAATCTGGTAAATAGTGCTCAATAAAACCTTCTTGGGATTAAACCATATAACAGCTGAAATACAAACACTAACACTCTCTATATAACAATTTGGTTAATACCAGCAATAAAAAACCCCGTAAACTTCTACAGCACCATAATTGAAATGCATAAAATATCAATTCGCTTCTACGTTAAAACATAAACGAATTCTTTCGATTCTGATGTTTAGCATTGAATCTCGATCGACACTCAAAATTGCACCTTCACATGTCTTTACGCAACATCTGGCTAAAACTCAAAACAACTGAAAGAAATGGCATTGCAGAGAATAGCACTGCAGATCAAGAAACGGTGACATCATATCCTCCTCTCACATCAACTAAATCTCATGTCATCTCTCTCCCTGTTCCCCCTCTCTTTATCTCTTTGTATATATGAGAGAGAATATATATGCAGAGAATAGCAGTGCAGCTGGCATAGCGTATACAATGTAGCCCAGCCAAACTTACAAACACAGAATACTTGCCCTCTGTAGTAAAACTCAATACATCACAATTCAAAATTCGAGGAACCCTACCTACGTAAGAAAGAACTCTCTAAGAAGAACTAGTCATCATCATCACCATCAGCTCACCCATTCTGCAGTGCACCTTCCGACCTTTTCTTCGGCTCTTGCCATCATAACACAGACACACTAGCATCGCTCGTCATAACCTCAGACTTATTTTGATACGAGCCTAATTGTTTTCCTATTCGGATGTTGGAATTCTGCTGCCCTGCAATCGGAAACTTGCTGCAATGTCTACGCACCAACAGCGCGAACCTATTAGGCAAAACTGTTACCAAAGTTGAAACACAGCAGCAGCCGGGATGTATAGCATCGCTATTTCACGCTGCCACTCCAATCCTCCAGTCCAAAACAAGAGCAGTATTAACTACATCTGAGTCAGCTACAGATTTCATTGGGCAAAATAAAACTCAACCAAACTACGCACAATCATATAAAATCACCCATGAGTAACAAGTAAAGGGTCAAAACTTTGGGAAGCTAATCATTGATTGTTGTCTTTCACAAATTCACAAAATCTGCAAAGTAACATTTTCAATTTGTTTCATCCAAGTGGCATTCGCTTCTTTCATCAAATTGACAGCTAAAATTAGTATCATCTAAATGACATTTAAACTTGTTTCGTCAAAACTTGTTTCGTTAGCATGCCACAGAAAACCCTTCCACACTTGACCGTTGCATCCCAATTCCGGACTGTCTATCAACTACTGACAGCTTTTGATGTTTCTGAAACAAGTGTCCTATGCCAACATTGAACGATGCGATCCACTTCAATGGTTTCTGCACTTCCATAAAATCCTCTCGGCTGCCTGTCGCGCCTCCTTTGACCTCTAATGGCTAATCACAAGAACAATCAATGCTCACTGTCGCTGACACTATACGAAAGTACGTACTCGCCAAACAGAATAAACATAAAACATGCATGCTTTGAGCGGAACATGAAGAGCCACAAAAGCGGTCAACCGACTCAGTGATCATGTGTATTTATCTGGCTCGTGTTGAAGTAGTTTTACTGGCCGCGTTCTCTATCTGTCAGTCAGTGTTGCCAGTTGTTGCAATATGCGGCAGACTGAATGACAATGGTCGTGCGCTTGCAGCCAAAAAATATCGCAACAGCCAAGAACGCTGGGCATGCCAACACAATGGGCACAAAAACAACAGACTGACTTAATGAACTTGGAAAAGCATGGCAGATAACATCCATACACTCTGCAATCTGCATAGAACAATGCATATGTAAAGTCAATGATAATACACATCAAATGTAGCATAATGTCGATTCATCAACAAAGTAATAATAAAGTATGGCTATCTAATCAAACAATGTCCACATGGGTTAGTTGCTTAAAGTAACATAGCAGAATATCCATGCACCACCATTTATGTAGCACCTCACTGTGACCTCAGTATAGACCGAAGAAGACTAAGATAAATAGTTAGACATAGAAGAGGACAGAAACATAGAAACAGACAGAGAGAAGATGACAGACAGTAAACAGTATAGAGAAAGATCAAGTGACAGTGAAAGACATGCAAACTGAAAGACACATATATAGAAACAGACAGAAAGAAGACAGACGGACAGACAGACAGACAGGCAGGCAGGCAAATGGAAAGAGACAGTGAGAAAGAAATCGAAGAACTCAATCACTGCTCCGAGGTAAACAGAGAATGATGGAATGATCCGATTGCAGACATTCAGAGGCCAATGGGTACATCGTGGTCTATGACGTGATGACCTACTTCCTCTTCTGACGCCTAATAAACTGATCATGATCATCATCAACACGCCATCAACATGATCAACATGATCCCAACTCCTACCTTCCTTCCCACAATCCGATCCTTGCTTAGGATACATATGAAGAAATGAAGAAAACAAAATAACAAATGTACATTTCGCCAGAAAACACACCCACACAGTCAAACATAATCTATTTACATACATTATACATATTATGTGTATATAAATGCATATGAATGTGTGCATGCACACATGCACGTTGTATATATGTACTTAATTATGCAAGTGTGTATGTATCTGCATATGTATGTATCTATGTATGCATATAACTATGTATGTAAATGTAATGGATGTATGTATGTATCTATGTATGACTATGTATCTGTGTAAGTGTATATACATAAGTATGTACGTGTGTATGTGGCATGTAATAACACATGTGTCTATGTGTGTCTAGAAAAGATGAGTGTTGCCTGTTATAGCTCCTCTTCTTCGACGCTACGTAGTCTAGGAACTCCGAACCTGATTGGCTACTTTCATCTCTTGATGGGAGTCCGTCAGTTGGGCTCTGCGTGTCTGTAAGTGTTTGCCAGTGGTGACTCTTCTAGCTATCTGAATACTCTTTGCTTATTGATAAACTTGTTTTGTTCTTAATGATTCTAACATCATTTACACTGCTGCAGGGCAGTGCAGGCCATGCTTTTGTGAAGCACTTGAGAGACATGATTGTGAATGTCTAGATATATATATACATACACATGTGTATGTAAGTCATTTTAAAACCAATACGTACTATCAGCGAAGAAAATGGACCACTTGTTACTTACAAGATGAGCCGGAAACAATTTTTTTTTCTAAAACCAGGATAAATTATAGCTGCATTTAATTAATGCAACCACATCTTGGGCTCACCGTATTATAAACTATATTTTTATGAAGCATGATGTATTCCTAATCGTAAATTTATATAGCGCCACTTCAAGAGAAACTCCTCAGAGGCGCTCCCAACCTGACAACACAAAACACGATCATAAAGAGTGGTTTTCAATCGCTTAATATGGAAAAGGGGCAAAGAAAGACCAAGAAGTTCATTGCCGAGGTTGCTAGGCAACCTATTCAAAAAAGATGGATCGAGCACAGCAAAGCTTTTATGGAGCACTGTGGGTGTTGAGACTTGTGTGTGTGGCATGGTGAAGAAATCTATGGCCTGATATGGATGACACCAGCACACAAAGCTCACTAAGATAAACTGGGGCACGGCCTGCAAGAGAATTATGCATAAGTATTAGAATCTTAAACTCAATGTGTTTTTGCACAAGCAGCCAGTGCAGATCCCCGTGTCAAGCTAGATACATACATATGCCCGAACTTATGTATGCCGCTGATCAGGTGAGCTGCAGAATTTAGAACATATTGCAACTGATTAATGCACAATAGAGGTAAGCCTGCATAGATATAATTGCCATAGTCAACTTTGGAGCTTATGAATGCATGCATCACGGTCGTATTAAGGCCAAAATAGGTAATTAATGCATCAAGAAGAGATAAGTTGACTTTTTATTTTCGATATCCTGTCAAATAATATTTCAAATTTTCATTTAAACAAGGCATAAATTTTGGACCAAACTTCCTGACTTCTCAGCCTGATTTCCTTATCTGATATCTGGAAACTGTCAAGTCCATTCCCAACAAGTGGTCCATCATCTCGGCTGAGGAGGCAATTTTATGATGATACACAGACAACCCTACTACGAGGGACCTATAGGTCTCTTCTCCTTCTCAGCTAACCCTTTGTATTCCAGAATGTTTTGCTTAGTATATCTTATGACGTATGCATTGTATGTATGGAATACTATATATGCATGTACACACAGTTTGAAATTTGGATATCATCATTACCAGTTCCTGACATTGGTGACGATATCCAAGTAAATTTCTAAACGCATGTACATGCATATGTACATGCATATGTACATGCATATGTACATGCATATGTACATGCATATGTACATGCATATGTACATGCATATGTACATGCATATGTACATGTATGCACAGTTGCACACATACATGCATAGAACGAGAATTCGTGACTTGAAGCTTTAATATTCGTAAATATTCGTTTAAAATTTAACGGATTGTTTAATATTCGTAAATATTCGTTTAAAATTAACGGATTTTTTAATATTCGTAAATATTCGTTTAAAATTAACGGATTTTTTAATATTCGTAAATATTCGTTTAAAATTAACGGATTTTTTAACATTCGTAAATATTCGTTTAAAATTAACGGATTTTTTAATATTCGTAAATATTCGTAAGTATTCGTTGATGACGTTTTGTTTACGAATTAATTTAAGACTACTAATTTAAGAATATGCGCAGTGGTAGGCCTATTGTAACTGCTCTTGTTTTAAAGCCTAGTGTTTGGCACTGAATTTTGCACAATTAATCCAGGATTTTGAAGAATTAAGAATGAAAAGAAATTAAAAAATTAATATTCGTTGTCCATTTTTAATATTCGTTAATATTCGTCAATTTCTACAAATCTTAATATTCGTATTATGCGCATACTCATTCTATGCATACATGCAGGTACACACTGTTAGAAATTTACTTGGATATATATTGCTTATAAAGCATCTGTCAAAGGAACATAGGAATCATTTCAAATGATGATGCTAAGCCACTGTGCATCAAAGTTCTTACACGGAGACAACGTCAGGGTTGGTTAGAACCTAAACAATTCATGTTACAACTGACAAGGAAAGCACTCAAAGCCACAGTCTACTGTTTCACATAGACACAAATGGCATACGTGGACTGTCGTGCAATTAGCAGAGAATGTACCAAATGACCCAACACAAGCCTTCAAACACACAATACTTCATCAAAGAAAACACACAAATGGATAGAGTAAGAGCTTCGTAAATGAAGATGCATGCCTTTATTTTCTGCAAAAGCAAAAATGACGTGCAGTTTAGATTATTGATTATGAGAAAGGAACATTCTGGAAATGTTGAAAAGAAAGATGAGCTAATGATTTCTTGCAAAAGATGGACGACGAAGAACAGTCCCTTAGGCCAACCCAGAGAGCCAGCCATACGTAAAAATGAGTTAGCAACCTAATTTTTCTTTGCCTCAGCAGGCTGCTTCTTGCTTTCAGCAAGTGAAAGTCGGTGCATGGCCTTTTCTCTCTGTGGACGTCTGATCTTCTCAAGAAAAATGCACAATCCATGTACTCCATTTCACCTTCAGGCAGATGGTCCATCATTAGCGAAAAGATAGAATTCAGCCAAACATTGCTAGACCATGACGTGTATGTCTGCTCATACCAGACACTACTTTTAAGAATACCGTACTCACCAGAAACTTCTAACACTACCTTAACGATTTCTACAACTCTAAAACAAGTTTGCATTATAACAAAGTTACAACATAAAGCTGAATTTGAATTCAGACTGTAATATAGGCTGCTCTAATGTC
Organism: Aporrectodea caliginosa; assembly: GCA_020284085.1. Lineage (NCBI taxonomy): Eukaryota > Metazoa > Annelida > Clitellata > Crassiclitellata > Lumbricidae > Aporrectodea > Aporrectodea caliginosa. The sequence goes on from JACEVL010000780.1 coordinate 355,055, forward strand.
ACAACACAGCGTCCTCTCAAGAGGCTCTGAATAATTATCTCTCGCCAGATGAAATGAGCAGATGGCACAAAATTCATATTACGCAAATACAGAATATAGAGAGCTAAAACAAAGGCCGAAGAGTCCCAGACAGATGGTCTAGAAACAGCAAATCGAATAACAGGTGGCATAGAAATGTTCAATCAGACAGCAGATGGCCTAGAAATGGCCAATCTATGGTTGAATGCCTATTTGAGACAGGACGGCGACTGTAGGCATTGCTTTCTGATTAAATCACAATAACACAGCAGTGTGGGTGGCCTTTGAACGAATAATGACAAAATGTTCCAATCTCCGTTGCACGATTACCACTGCTTCTTATATGTACGTGCCTTGTTGTCAGTCTGGAGTATAATGTACTGGAGTGTGCCTCTTACACATGAAGGACCTCTGCACTGAAAGCATTTCAAATCTTCAAATATTTCACAATTATGGTTTTCAAACACAGCGTAGGGTAAACGTTGAGTGATTACGTTCAACACGCCTGTCCATTAACGTTGGTTGAGCACCGAGATCACATTCAGTACCACCCACCAAGCCTTAGACCACCCCGAATCCCCAGACCACCCAAAAGCCTCAGACCACCCAAGTTCCCAAACCACCCAAAAGCCTAAGACCACCCCAAATCTCCGTATACCACCCAAAAAGCCTCTTTTATTGCTGCACCCCATAAACCTACGTGGGAAACTGTCAGCCAACCATAATCTTTTACATATAATGATAATTTAATATTCAACATCAAATTATGACGTCAACGATCATTTAATAATTTTATAGGTAATTCAGTGCCATTATGGTTTCTGATATTATTGCTTAAACTGTATTGTATTGTAATGTAATTTCGTTTATTCAAATAATGGCTGTCAGCGATCATTTAACGACAAAAGTGCGTAACTTACTGTTATTATAAAGGTTTAAGACTAATAATCATTATAATCATTGTTGTTACACAAAGCACGAAGCAAATAGTTCCAACACCATAAATACGGCATAAATTCATTTCTGTATCATCATCATAGATCTTCGTCGTCGTCATCATCATTGTCATCGTCACTAGTAACATTTTTCTACTCTTTGAAAGTAAATGTGATACGTGAAGGATCACCCATATCCCTAAAGGTAGAGATGATCCTTCAGGAAAGAAAAATTTTAATATTATTAATATTGCAATTACTATTACTATTATCATTACTGTGATTAATATCAAAGAAATAGTTTCCTGCATTAATCACTGCCAAATGTTAACTGTTAGTGAAAACACGAGGAATGATTAAGAATTAAAGGCTGGTCTTATCTCACAACAACTAAACATAGCGTGATATATGGCATGTCAGTAAAATATACATGCTTGGACTGCTACAGACAGTGAATGATTATGAAAACGATATTGACAACGATGATAATTAATATGACAACAGTGATGATGACAGCAAAAATGATGACACAGAGATGAAGGCAACAATGACATTGACCAATTCCATGAGAAATGCAAGCCATCAATGCTTGGGGAGCACATCACCCACTTGATTCCCTCACAAGCTGGTTTGAAGGAAACTAAGATGAGAGTAGAAGAGTAACAGGAAAAGCAAGTTACAATATGAAAAGTATCAGATAAACAGGGAATACCAAGTGCTAATAACAACAGTAAACGAGTAATATGAAAAAACCAAGTTCTAACAAGAAAACTCGAAGAGTATATTACAATAGGGGGAAAGCAGGTTCTACTAAGAAAAGTAGAACAGTAAGAGGGAAAAGCACATTGTACTAAGAAAAGTAGAAAAATAATAGGGAAAAACAAGTTCTAATATAAAAACTGGTAGAGTAAAATAGATAAAGCAGCTATATAATAAGAAAAAGATACATATGTCCTATAAAACTGTGCTGAGCCAAAGGAATTTTTTACGTTTGCAGACGACTACAAGAAGGTCATCAAAAGTTGACCATAGGATGGTTGTCAAAGGTCCTGATAACTAAAGGTTTGCAGCAACAATTACTTAGCAGTTTTAAGCACAGCCTTGCTAATTTCCACTGCCCTCTTTACAAACTTGCATCCGCAAGTGATGTCAATGATGATGTCATTTTTATGTCGTAATAGGTAATTTATATGCTTCCAAGAATTACAATAACTTTTGTCAAGCATCTCTCTAAAATGTTGAGTGTGCACGTTCTAATCGAATCTAATCTGAGAATTTCAACAGCACTAAGAGTATATCAATCAGTGGTCTCAACTATGCAAACCCATAAAAATGTCAGACTGCATATCCAAAATCAGGGAAGTCTAACTGAAAACCAAGGTTTATGCCTCTCCTTAGTGTTACTGCATTGTGATCTTCTATAATCCTGTCATCAAAAGTAAAACCATCGATTCGTATAACTCTCAACGCACCTAGATTCAAACCCATAAAACAGGTTTAAGCTACAGTATATATCACTCAGCCACATTTAGAAAATTTTGCTAAATAAAAATGGCAACCTTCACAAATGTGACCCACAAAATCTGCACTTTATGACATCGTGGCTATGCATGATCTCAATCAGAGCCGTGTGATGTTGATCAAAGCTCCATTATAACAGTTCTGGGCAACATTACACCAATCCAGCTGCCACATTACACCAGTACACTGCTACATGACAGCAGTCCAGCTGGCAATTACTTTTGAAACTATGTCAAATCAGTTTAAACCGAATGCACCCGCCTCTCCGCAATCTGTAAGTATACCGCTGCATGGCCAGCTTGAAATACTGGCCAGACACAATGTGAAAAATTAAAAAAATACCACAATGCAAACATGTGGACACTCACTGTTCAGTGTTCAACCATTCAAACTGTTGCAATTACCATCAATTACCACTGTGTCAGTTATTTAAGCAGTTGCAATTACCACTGTCCACTAGTCAGTCATTAAATGCAGTTGCCATTACTGTTAGTCAGTTAATAAAGCAGTTGCAATTACCACTGCCTTCAGTTAGTAAATTTTAAGCAGCTGCAATGACCATTGACCAGTTTAAAATGTTCGGGTATTTAGCTTCCACGCTTTATATAACACCTTTTCCAATAAGAGCTACATAAACCCATGAAAGCTGTTACATTGAAGCTTCACAGTTCAACACCCGATGTCAATTAGGTACAGAAAACATTCATCACAAATGAAAAAAGTAACTAGAGCTGGGAAACAACACCAATGTTTATAGGTAACCAGTATCCTAGAATAAGTTGAAAAACTGCACAAAACTTATTGCCTGTCAGGGCTCCACTGTCTACCAGCGTAAGTTATGGGGCTTTCGAAAGGCCAAACAATAGATTACGCTGCAACCGGCATTTTTAGAGGTCCCAGCAAGATCTGACCGCTCTTACAAAAAAACCCACTCCAAATGCAACCAATTCATCACCACCACCAATAACATCATCAACATGATCATCATCATCATCATCATCATCATCTGCACATCTCCTCCCAACCTTTCAAACCCAGTAAACTTCATCAATTTGGAATCTGGCTTTCAAACAGGTTCCATGATCAGTCAAGTCAGTCAGTCAGTCAGTCACTCATTCAGTCGGTCAATCAGTCAGTCAGTCAGTCAGTCAGTCAAATGACTAATCAAACAAATGACTAGAGAGGCAAATCAAAAGAGAAATTCAACATTGGTAAATGGTCGAGGTCATGACATGTGATGTCAATGCATAAATATTATTTGGTGAATAGGTTTTGAAATGACTGACAGATAAAAATGGGTGGTTAGATGGTTGAAGACTCATATGAATGGACTGATGAATGAAGGGTGCTTGGATGACAAAATGGATGGATAGATGGAAAATACAAGGATGGACAACCATTACCACACAAGTGAATGAACAAATGATTGCGAAACTGAATGTATGAAATGAATGAATGACTTGATCAATTATTCAACATACCCATACATCTACCCCTATACCCACTGATCAACTACTCCCCCCGACCCCCTACTTATTGATCAATCTATCGATTGACCCATCCATCCATTTTTACTGCGCATTTGAAAGGCCCACAACTTGTACAGAGAATGTTGAGTTTGGCAACACTTTCGGTTATTTGGCTTTCATCAGTGGAGAAAAACCACGCATGTCACGAATAACAATATCTCCCTTCACTCCAGTTAATGATGGCCAGAAGCAGCACATCTCCTACATTTTATGGCCAGAAACAGCACATCTCCTACATTTGATTTTAGTCAGGAAAACAGCAATTCAGCAACTCAATCAACCCATTATTAATTTTTATATAGCACTTCAACATTCTAAAACATCTCATATAAATAGCACGATACAAACATGCACCAATACATACATACATGCATAAATACATACATACATACAAATGTACATACATGCATGCATGCATACTGGTACATGCATGCTGCACACATAGTGTCACATACATATGAACATGGTAAACATGTACACACCAGGGTACATAATTTATTTATATAAAAGGTTCTTTAACAATAAACTGAAAATACACATATAGCTAAGTATCTCGTTTTTCATATAGCTCCTTTTAGAACCTCAAAGGCGCTGCTATCGGCTGCAACATGTTACATTCCGACACTCGAACCTGTTTATAGCACTATATAGCTTCCAGTATGGCTACCACTAGCCACACTGGAAGCCATATCAAGTCCAGTTAGTCCACAACTATATATAGGCTGTTCTATGCCAAGTTATATGTACGTATGTATGATACTGCATATGCGTGAGTATATGTATATATATGCATGTATGTATTTATGTAAGCACCAGAGTGGGCATGCATGTGCATATGTATGTATGTATGTATATGTATGTATGTATGTATGTATGTATATATTTATGTATGTATCCAATCACTCAGAACCTCACAAAAGCCTTACAGCTAAAAACAACTAATAGGCACTTCTTAAGATAAGCCAAAAATGTTCTACCGCTTACAGCTCTAAATTTCTGATAACCATCCTGAACCTTGTTATGCTAGAGTGCGTATGCTCTTTAATGCCATGTTAACAAGGAGGTGCTAATAGAATCTCTAGAGAGAGAATGACCTCATTTTCTTGGGATCAGCATATTAGGACTGCCAATCATATCCTTCATTACCTGACAGTATATTCGAAGGAAAAAGAAACAAAGGCAGACCAAGACAACGCTGGATAGACAGTATAAATGAAGACATAACATCACTTGGACTGACACTAAGGGGCGCAATGAACTTGACAAATGACCGAGTTCAATGGAGGTAATTTATTCGTACCTAACGCCACCAAATGGCTGGAATCAGCCATATATATTATTATATAATATTATTATAATTATTATTATTTTACAGCTGAGTTCACTAACAGCCCTTGTGAAACATAACTGTTCAATTTTTTTTGCCCTTGTGAGGATTTGAACCCCAACCTGGGTTCACAGTCAAGTACAGTGACCTCTGTACTACTGCACACCAACTGCCACTAAAAACTAGAACTCTTTCACTGTAAACAGCTCAAGAAACATTCTCAATTCTAATTAGATCTTTAAATAGCTATAGTTTCCGTGTATTTCGTCACAAATTGCACTAGAGAAACACAGGAACACAATGCGCACATGCCGCAGCATGAGTTCATACAAGCACACATACAAACATATATACAACTGCCAGATGAAGCTGATTGTTCCAGTATTGAACTTACTGCCATTGTCTTTGATGCCTCCATTTTCTTCGATGGTCAAGCGGTCTGCCAAATCGGTCAAGCACTCGTCAATACAAGTTGTGCTGGAGTTCCTTGTCCAAGATAATTTTCGCTTCAGCAGCTTCAAAGACAGCTTTCGAGACCTTCAATCAGAAGTTACCATAACTGGTAAGGTGAGGTAAGGTAAGGTTGGAAAAGGTGAGCTTAGTTGTGGTGTGTGTAACACTTGTTGTCTGTACACTGCTAAAGAAACTCTTCAGCAGTCCTGAATGAATGAATGAAATGAATGAATGCGTGAATGAATGAATGAACGAAAGTCTTATACAATGTATGCCTAGTTTAGTCAAAAGAATGAAGAGATTTGAAAGCCAGCAAAAAACTGCATCGAAGATACAGCAATGCAAAAACATCACTCATGAAATATTCAACCACCACATCAAAATGCAAGTGCCTTCGTTAAATCCTCACACTGAAGCACTGCAACCCACAGATGTGAGCAGTTGACAAGACTCTTAAAAGTAATCTCTGGAAACAGCAGAAATTCACAAAGCCAAAACACTCTTACACAGTTGTCTGGTAATATGGCAGTCAGCTTGGCATATGGCCAGGTATTAATGTGGCTTTCTCAAGTAATTCGACAAAACTGTCTGATGGATGGCGACAATGCATGCAGTCAGACATCAGACAGTTCATGTCTTTTAGAAGAATTCTACACATATTAGTGTCTGCTATTACTAAACACTACAGTTCAGACCATAGTGACTGTAATAAATGGGCCAGATGGATCTTTTCTAGGTCATCAGTTGAAGTAGCCACACATGGCTAACCATGAATCTGGATGGATATAAAGCAAGCCAGTCCTACCAAAGAGACACTCTTTATTATCCACCAGAATTACATCCCTTTTTACAGTTTCAGGATATCTATGCATAACCCACACTCAATAAAAACGGTTCTGCTTCTAAGGCCATACTGGGCACAACAATTCAACAGTGCACAGATTAAGCCACATTCAGTATGAATATAAGTACCTCTCAGTCTATGTTCAGTATGAAGATTAAGTACTACTAATCACATAGTCTGTAAAAATATTAAGTATAAACACATAATATAAACAATGGAATATTGCCTGATTAGTATTTAATTGCCACCCTAGGAGGATAAAGTATTTGAAAGCCATTATTATTTATGAGATCTATTGCTTCATTCTATTTTGTATCAATGTTATCCTTCAAGCAGAAAAAGAAAAAAATTTGACCCTCTGACACTGCAGTAATTACACTGATTGTAAACATTACACAACAAGTGTAACAATTAAATATTAAGTACTATAAGCACCGGTACACTTGTTGTGTAATGTTTACAATCAATGTAATTACTATAATTCAATTAATGTGATGTAATTGCAGCATGTTCACAGTTAATGCACCTAAAATAATTTAATTAATGCAGTAACTGAAATAACTTAGCATCCCACAAACGCTGTCTGTGACCAGCTTATTCACAGTGTAGCGCAATCGGCAAACATTTAGTATCGTGGTGCGTGAGGTTACGGGCGTGGGACGGTATTTTTTGGCATGCTCCGCGGAAGGTACGATGTTTTCTAAAGACGACACAAACCCTAACCCTGACCCTAACCGACCCTCACGACGCGTGACCTGACCCTAACCGACTCTCACGACGCCTAAAATTACGGGAGAAAAATACATGCACCACGATACTAAATGCTTGCCGCGCAATCAAATAAAAAAAAATTGACAACATTTCTAGATTGCTGGATCATGTTTTATGTCAGGTCGGAATCTGGATAGGTCAAGGCTACAGAACCAATGTTTTGTCAGTCGAACAATGCTGAAAGCTCTCAACAGACCATGATTATACGTAATACTAGCGCTTCATAAATGTATTGTTACGACTGCCTGAGACATGCTTAAGTGCCGGCTAAACGCACATTTCTTCGCACTGGCTTGTTCATGTTCATCTGAAGACGGCTGTTCAATAGAGATGTAAATGCTCATTAGAAAGGCTGTTCTGAATGTTGCATCCGATGTATGACAACAGAACAACAGAGTAAGTCACGTGACAGTCTTTCATTCACACAAACTTGAGAGCATCTCACAGTCCAATATAATACTCACCTCCTCTTAACGCCCTCCATTGCTTCAAACGTCCGTCTACAGCTGCACCACCATAAGAATCGCTTCCAGCGTCACTCAACTAGCAGTTCCGATTGGGTTTTATCCGCTCCTAATCCTATGTACATCGTAGCAACAGAAACGGTGAAAGCAAACATTCTCCAAATATGATATCTGATGGATATCGCTCATCGACCAACATCGGCCGCCATTGTTGTTGCGACCGGCAGCCACCGCACACGCGCATGCGCAATCCAAAAACACACTCGCACAGACAGACAGACTAGCAGACAAAGGGAAGCAGAATGAGACACGGAGACAGAGAAATAGGCCGACACAATGAATTAGGACAGGTCTAAAAATCTGAACAAGTTGAGGTTCGTATAATTTTATTAGAACGAGAAAGTTATTCCACACGGGAAGAAGATTTTGCGGCCATATTGGGTGTGACGAGACTGGCTATAACGTCCAGTTAAATAAGGGCATGCCAGGGAATTCGAGGAACCAGATCCGCGCGTCTCCATTCTCCAATGTCTCCAAATCTCATGTGCCCACGTGATCCTAAATTTAAAAATAGAGCCTTCATAAGAATGTGTTTTTCTGAACAACAGTAGCCTCGATATCGATAATATTAGACTGGAAGTGCAACAATATGGTAGGAATACTAGCTTGTTTAAAAACAATTGTAGGCTTAGGCTACTAATATTATTGCTATGTAGGCCTACCAGAGAATCTAGATAATAAGGATCGAGAGAGGATTCATTTATAACTATTAAATGCTGCTGACGAAAGATGCTCTGCAATAATATTTTAGTCAACTCAGCGAGTGGCAGTGGCCGCGCCACCATGGGTCATTGACCTGCCTATTTTACTTATGACCTGCGCGCGCGCCTCATGACGCCTAATTAGGCCTACTGCTGTGTAAAAAATTGGAATTTTTAATATCTTCTTCACATTTAAAACATCACATCTGTCCCATAAGATCAATATTGCAATTATTAGATCTAAGCGATATTTTTAACGTTTTATCTAGTATGTCAATAGAATTCTAGGCTATATGTTGTAAACTCTAAAATTGAAATGCATTAAGTAGCCTATAGGCCTATTCTTTACCGCCTTTGATTTTATATAATTATCTGAGTTATGCTGCTTAAGTTGAGGTTATGCTGCTTGATGCGTCAAACTCAACATCAATTTCTTCTACCTGCTGAATAACTCCCATGACCGTGACGCGACCTGCTGAAATTGTATAGCTGGGGCCTAGCTGGCGCCGCCACTGGTGAGTGGTTTTGTTAACGTAAATATTAAAGCGATGGGGTCTCACCAGGGCAAGAAAGGGCAAATGCCCTGGTAAAAAAGCCTTTGCCCTGGTCATTGCCCTGCCAGAATTTTTGCCCTGCCGAGAATTTATTTGGGGAATAAATCGCCCCTGCGCTGGTTACTTGTATGATTGCCCCGGTTATGCCCTGGTTACAAAAAATGTCTGGCGCCGCCACTGTTCCTACTAGGTTACTAGTAATATTGATGCCTCAGTTAAATTTGAGCAAACATTTCGGAACAGGAATTTGGAAGACCTTTGCCCCTACTGGAAAGATTATTTCTCCACAATAACAACACAGGTCTGCGCTTGTTGGTCGATTGCTGCGCTTGCTGATTGCCTGCCCATCGATTTTTATTTGACTGAGCGCCTGTGAATAAGCTCGTTCCCGCAACTCCGCTTTTTGGGCGATGTAGAAATCTGGAAATTACACAGGAGAGTGCTATTATAGGCCTATATATAGTTACAGTGAATTCTTTATGAGATAATAATAATAATAATAATAATAATAATAATAATAATAATAATAATAGTAATATTCAAGTCCCTGAGGGATCATGTATACCTCGGGGCATAAAAAAAAATAATAATAATAATATAATAATAATAATTATAATCAATTGACCGGTGAGGATGACCCAGTGTGATTCTCCTTACAGATTTTATTTTAGTTATAGTTACAGTTATAGTTAATGATTTTTTTTATTTTAGTTATAGTTATAGTTATAGTTAGTATTATTTTTTAGTTATAGTTATAGTTATAGTTAATGGATTTTTATTTTAGTTAATTTTAGTTACTACTTAGTTACAATGATTAAGGCTATAAGCAAAATTGTGCGTATTAACAATTGCTCAGAGATTTGCAAGCCTTTGAAGCGCTTCGATATGCATTTTTGGTGCATTCAGCTTCATGAATACACGAGTTTCCAAAGTAACTGACAAATTGCATAATAAAAATATCGCATTTTTTGTTCTCATTTATGTCGAATAGTCTATATTGCACTTCCTATTTTTATTTTTTGTATTAACGAAAATAAAGATGAATTTTCATTATTGTTATTTTCGTTATAGTTATAGTTATAGTTAATGATATTTTTAGTTATAGTTATAGTTATCGTTAACGAAATAATTTTATTTTCGTTAACGAACATTTTCGTTATCGTTATCGTTAACGAGAATCACACTGGGATGACCGCTAACTCCAGAACGAAAACGCTCTTCATATAGTTTCTAAAGCCTGAGGGATCATATATACCTCGGGCAAAAAAAAAATAATAATAATAATAATAATAATTCTTCCTTTATTGAAACAATCCGGTTGACACATCGCAACCGGTACAGTTTACAGTTATGCAATTGAAGCAATTCACAAGAACGCAAATGACAGAAGACATAAATCTTAACTACTAACAGAACAGACAGCCTGCAATAAACGGCGCTAATAGCAGCCTACAAAGCACGTCCGCCCTACCGGGCACGAACTCGATCTCGCAGAGTAAACCTCGCAGAGTAAGAAAAGGGTAGGGCCTACAGGCCTACTTGAATTCCGTGACTTTTTATAGTCTTTATAATTATGAGTCTTGCATGGATGGATGCATATGGTCTTGGTCTTGTTATTGATCTTGAGGATTAGGTCTTGGTCTTGAACCTTGTGGTCTTGGTCTTGGAATTTTAGTCTGCTTATGTTTGATGCCGCTACCTCTGCCTCTGCTTGCTGCTGCTGCTGCTGCTGCTGCTGAGGTATGGAAATTCGAGATAAAGAAACCTCAGTAAGTTGATGAAGGTCTAAAACTGTTGTGATACCGGTACGGTATCTGCAGTCGGTTGTCCTTTTTTGTTCCATACTAGGCTATGGACTGGTTAGCTACGCAGATTAAATCGTACTTCTGGGCATGAGGATTCAGATATATGAATGATCCAGATCCATAATGAATCTCACAGACTAACACGGTCCGTACACGAGGGTATTAAATGGCACCCATTCAAAGGGGCTACAGCGGTTAAGGAGTTCACCAGATAAATTCGTTGAAAGCAGAACAGAGGCGATCGATGCTCTATAGAAAAGTGTATTGGGACCTAGGTTAATTCATATTCAAACTGTAAACTATTCTCTTTCAATTTTTCTATGGTTTACATTGTCTATTACTGGCGTATTTTTAAGTGCATTCCATATTTCGTCTATTCAGAATAACAATGACGTATCCAAAACTTTCTAATTATACGATACGTCCTTGTCATTCTGAATAGACGATTTGTTATTTTGGCAGCAGCTGCTGCTATAAAACTTCGAAACACGAGTACATACATGTAGGTTACAGTCTCCGTGTGGTAGTTAAGGGGTCGTTCATTAATTATGTCAACAAATTTTAGGCAGTTTTGACCCCCTCTCCCCCCTTGTCAACAACTGTCAAACATTGACGGACCCCCTAAAAATTATGTCAACAATCCCACCCCCCTACAAAAAGAAACACAATGGCTCAATACATGTAGAATCATTTTTTCAAATTGTTTTACACTAAGAAATTCAATCTCGAATTTCAAGATATATGAGTTTAGTTTATTACCAGCTTTTTAGTAGTATTAAACATTAAGCACTTTATACATTTTTAACATTACTTAATGTTTTCGCTACCATTTTGAAGGGTCTGTGTTGATTCATTGGAAAGAAATTTGTTGACGTCAACTTTTACCGAACCCCTCCCCTTGTCAACAACTGTCAAACTTTTCCAAACCCGGCCTCTCCCCTATTTTGTTGACATAATTAATGGACGACCCCTAATCTGTTAAACAGCAGCTTATCAATCAATAAGACAGAATTGGGTATAGGCCTACCAATAATTTCGTTCAGTAGCCTACGTAGCTATTAAACCAAACCATTATTTCTGTCGATGTCAAAGGCCTTCTTTGTCATAACGTTGTCGTTAAATTCTGGATCAGTCATAGCAGCAGTATTTGGGCGGGGTCCATAGTGTAGTGGTAACATCTCTGCAGGCGTGAAGAGCAGTATACAGGACGCGGGATCGCTTCCCGCAACCCTCCCAAAGGTCCACTCAGCCTATGATTCGCGAGATGGCGCATTGGTAAAATGAGATGTAGGACGTGATGGGCGCCTTGCGTGGGTGCCGAATAGCTTACAGTTAAATTCGACTCTGAATTGTAATCATACTGCGTAATTGTCAGGTACTGCATGCGGCAAGAAAAAAATGGCGATTTACGGTTTTAGCTTTATTATTATTATACTAGATGTTTGCCCGTCCTAAGACGGTTAAAAACAATTTGAAAGTGTCAAGTGTTGCGTCTTCTCGTGCTATGATTGACATAAGTCTTCTCCCTCTCCCTCCCTCCCTCCCTTTCCCTCCCCCTACCTCCCTTCCTTCTTTCTCTCCCTCTCTCCTTCCCTCCGTCCGTCCGTCCGTCCGTCCCTCCCTCGTACTTCTCTGCAGTCCGTGCCGTCCCGGCCGGCCGTACCTCTCCCGGCGATCTTGCGTGTCGTTCCTCCCTCCCTCCCTCCTCCGTCCCTCCCTCCCTCCCTCCCTCCCTCCCACCTCCCTCCCCGTGCTTCTCTGCCGTCCGTCACGGCCGTCCGTACCTCCCTCCCTCCCTTCCCCGTCCGTCCCTCCCTCCCCCACGTCTCTCGCGTCGATCGTGCGTGTCTTCATTCATTCATTCATTCAGAGCATTATATAGCGCCCCTTCAAGAAACTACTCAGGAGCGCTCCCGGCCCAGCCACGACTAAAGAAAAAAGACTTGAGTGACTTGTAGAACCCTGTCAGATGGCTTACAAGTAAAAACGGAGCTTAAGTGGTAGGTCATTCCAGATGGAAGGGCCAACAACCGAGAAAGCACGGCGCTGCCTAATAGCCAAGCGAGTCCGTGGAACAAGGAACTCACCCCTCGTCGCAGAACGAAGCGCCCGACGCGCTGGAACATCAGACACTGGGCGGCAAAGATCACGCAAGTAAGATGGAGCGCAGCCAAGAACACAACGAAAGTGTCTTGTCTTCTCCGTCCGTCCGTCCGTCCGTCCGTCCGTCCCTCCCTCACGAGCAGAGGGCCTGAAACGTTTATTTGTTTTGAAGAGTAGCCAATAGATGTCGCTACATACGCTGAAAAATACATTACTGTATTTACACACCTTTTTAACGTGAGCAACGGATGCAATATATACCTATACGGTACATTCGCTGAAACGCTATAGGTATGAAAAATTATATATTATATTATCGACGTTAAACTTTGGAATAAATAAACGCTAGGTAGAGAAAGTACCTGGATAAATACGAATTATACGACGTCACCGGCTCTAACAACAATTAAAAGAGCCTTTCAGCCAAAGATAAAAAAGAAAATGATAAATGCTCAAATGAGTTATAATACACAGTAATACACAGGGGCTCAAAACCCGTCGCTTGTCACTTCCTACAGCGCTAGAAGCTGAAATAGCACGCCGACATGGAGCTCATAATATTATATTGGACTCATATTCCCAATTGGGACCCGTATAAAGACCATATAGGGGTCCAATCTAATGGCCACGGAAGTGCTGGAAGGGTACGTATAGGCCTAGCCTACAGGCTACATGACTCTACGTAGACTATCAAAATGTTCCAGTCACCTCTAAAGTAATTCAGCCTTGTTTAGACCAGAATTAGGCTAACGGTTAATAGAGTTTAAACCACTTCTGTTTGATGCTGAGGTACAGAGGCATAAATTTCGACGGGTACGCGGGTAACGGTAACCGTACCACCACTTTTGCAAATTTGTACCGCACCCTCCATTTTTCATACTGTGACTTCAGAATACCCATTAAATTTAGGCTTAACTGGTTTTTTCGTGTAGGCCTAGGCCTACTAGTCAAACAATCATTATTACTAGGCTGGCTGCGGCGGCTTAGCTTTTTGGACGCTGTACAAATATCGAGGTAGTGAAGACATGTAGGCAATGGAGCTGCGGGGCGAGAGCAGCGCCACGTAGCGAATGACATTCACTCGGCGCCACGTAGCGAATGACATCCAATCATGCTATTTTCCTAAATAATTGGAATCCAACTTTAAAAAGTAAAAAGTGAAAGTATACGTAGACGCAGTCTAACAAAAGGTATATATATATATATATATATATATACGACATGTAAGCCCAAATCTATATAATTATTATGATGCATAACAATTCGAGAAGATAGCCTATATTTTATTCTATAATAGATATTTTGTTTATGCAATTCATTCCGCTTACAAATGTACCCCAGCTGTATGTGAATCTTGAATGGCCATCGTATAAGAAGAGATACAATCAATGTATAGACCTATATAACATCTTTATATATCTTCGTTTATTGATTATCGGGATGTCACACCGCATCCAGGTACAAGTTAGTATAGGCTGTCCCCAATTAAATTTTGTTATCAATTCCACAGGGACGAGACCAGGGATTTGGGTCCATACAGTCACAGAGGTTAAAACTCCATGCATATTAGGCCTATTCATTCATTCATTCTGAGCATTTATATAGCGCCCCTTTAAGAACCTACTCAGGAGTGTGTTCCCAGTCTAGCCACGACTAAAGAAAAAGACTTGAACGACTTGTAAAGCCCTGTCGGGTGGACCACTAGTAAAGAGCGGAGCTCAAGCGGGTGGTCATTCCAGGTGGAAGGCCCCAAAACAGAAAACCCACAGCGCTGCCTAATATATAGCCAAGCGATCCCTTGGAACTATAGGAGCTCACCCCTCGTCGCTGCAACGTTGGACACTGTGCGGCAAAGATCACACAAGTATGTATGTATGTATGTATGTATGTATGTATGTATGTATGTATGTATGAGCACTTGTTATAGCGCCCCTTCAAGATTTCTACTCAGAGGCGCTCCCGACTACAGCGCGGACACTGAATCGGAGTTTCACGCCGAAGCGCATGAGCAATTGCGAGTAACTGGTCCAAGTAAGATGAACTGATGAAGTAGGCCTATATCCAAGAACGCAACGTGAAACCAGAGCAGCAATGTGGTATGAAATCCGCAGAGAAACATGCAGCCAATGCAACACATCACGTATGTTGGCCTATGTGGAGACAGAGGCGAATTTAGGAAGCCGCCCAATAAGCCGTAGGCCTATTTCGCATATAAAGCACATAAAAAATATTTTCCGCAATTTATTGGGGGGGTGTAACAGTATCATGACGTAACGTGCTGTTACTTAATATACTTTATTGTTACTTATTATTATACATGCTATAGCCTAGCCTAACAGTCCGTATGCCTCTATACCGAATGCGACGTGTTAGCGTCAGCGGTCAGTATGTATAGCCTACTGTTGGATCGCTGTGGGCGTGGCCTACTAGCTCTAATGTCCAATGGCGATCTGCGTAGACCTGTCAACCTACACGTCACATCTTCCTTCTCTAAGTAAAGTTATCTAATCGTTAATCAGTTACTGTACTTCCTAATCTATAATTCCTACTGTCGACCTATGTCGTCACATCTTTCCCTTTTCGAATGGTTAGTTAAATCTAATAAATCTATCGCAGTAAATCCTAGTGTCTTGGAGAATAGGTTCCTAATGGCCAAATCTAAATGTATCTACTATAGTCTATAGGCAATATGCGTTGAAGTAAAAGTCTCTCGTAAGTGTTCGGTAGGTTCACAGCAACTTGCAAAGTCTCTTGTATGATCTTCGACAGTTACTGAATGGCACATCTGGAATCAGTAAATGTCGACCGTAGCCGACTCGGGTGAATCACAGCACGCCTGCTCTGACCATTCGCCCAGCCTTCCGTTTACGCAGGTGTCGGCGTGGAGGGGTCTTGGGCGGCAGCGAAGGCTGAGGAGCTGCGAGTGGGGGTAGCGACATCGTGTCGACGGGTAGCGTATCACCTGTGACTCCGGTGGTTCCATGGGCGGGAGGTGGTGCGGTGGCTTCGTCCTCTCCGTAGATGTCTCTGGTCGGTCGAGGTACAATCAAGCGTCGACACTTGGCTGCTAGACCTCCGCGGGTAATTAGTGAATTCCTGTTCGCCCTGATGACCGCTGGCACTTTGGATGGGAAAGAAGGCCATCCGGCTGTTATCTGACCCAGCAGCTGTCGGCGTGGAGGAGTCTTCGTCTGCGGCGAAGGCGATCGGGGCTTCTCCTCAGAAGCTGAGGGTGGGGAAACGACCTCGTGTACGCACTGAGGCGGACGGGGATCACAGGTTTCTCTATCGTCTTCGCCTGGGCCTGGTGTGTAGCGAGGAGAGGAAGGCGGGGTGGACTGATCGGCGAAACAGATCGTCCTTTGTAATCGAGACTTTTCTCTCTGGCATCTGCAGGCCCGATCTTTCATCACGGCTTGCCAGAACCCAGTATAGCGATTCGGAGGTTTCGGCACGACGGCGGGGGAGGCGCGCCAAGCTTCAGTGGCCGTCGCAGATGTCATGATGCTAATCTCGGGCTGGAGTCGCGGTAGACTGACGGGAGGCCGGTCAGTCTGGTCACTAATTGATACCAGCGCCGCGATGTCTAGGTGCGATTGCTGCTCAGCGGGAACCTCTGCAGGATAACGGTTGGCGGAGAGAGCCTCTTGCCCGTGCGGCTGCTCAGCAGGGGCGGAGAGAGGATAACGTCTCTTTGGCAACTGGACTGGAAAACACGTTTCAGCGTTTGCAAGATGGACGTCGCTTTCTAGGACGTAATTGTCCTCTGGTTTAGTCGGTCTAATCGAATCGGTTATGCAACCGTTCGATGGTTCGTCTGAGGTCATAATCTCAGATGCACATACCTCAAAGATGATCTCTTGCACTGCTTCCAAGTGCTCCAGGCCCCGATAGGCTTTGCAACCCCGGTATGATTGTTTGCGTAAGAAGGCGACATAGAAGTGCAGTTCATATTCGCGCGTCCGTGGTTGACTGACGGTCAATGTACTCATTCCATGCGGTTGCAGTTGCGATAGGTCGGACATGCGAAGAGTTTCCGCTGCTGGGTGTATCTCTTGGCATCGACTGAGAGCGCGGACTACTGCTTCCGGTATAAGATTCAAGGCACAGTACTTACAGCGACGATTCTTCTCGTTGCTGGCTTGACTGTTGTCTGTTGACTCAGTTGGCAGTCGGGATATGCATCCGCCATGACTGCGCCCAACTGAGTTGGCCATTCGGTAGGTGGTCGTCAGTGTTATCTTGATACAGTATTTACAGAAACGATTCTCGTTTCTGGCTTGACTGCGGGCTGCAGACTCAGTTGGCAGGAGGGATCTGCGTCCGCCATCGCTGCGCCGAACTAAGTTAGCCATTCGATAGGACGTTTTCTGGCCACAGAGCTTACAACAACGCTTCCGGTTGTTGGCTTGTCTGTGGCCTGCAGACTCAGTTGGCAGTTGAGATATGCATCTGCTGAAACTGCGTCGAACTGAGCTGGTCATTCGATCCAACGTTTTCTGGCCACAGAGCTTACAGCAACGCTTCCGGTTGCTGGCTTGTCTGTGGCCTGCAGACTCAATTGGCAGTCGAGATATGCATCTTCTGTAACTGCGCCGAATTGAGCTGGTCATTCGGTAGAGGGCCTCGTCGTGTTCGAAGGATGACATAGCTTTCACCTTTTATTCGATTCAGAACGTAAGACTTAGCTTATCGTGCTAACTGAGGTTAGCTTATCGATTTATTGTAGTGCGCGGTTCTTAGTCTCTGACACCATGTAACAGTATCATGACGTAACGTGCTGTTACTTAATATACTTTATTGTTACTTATTATTATACATGCTATAGCCTAGCCTAACAGTCCGTATGCCTCTATACCGAATGCGACGTGTTAGCGTCAGCGGTCAGTATGTATAGCCTACTGTTGGATCGCTGTGGGCGTGGCCTACTAGCTCTAATGTCCAATGGCGATCTGCGTAGACCTGTCAACCTACACGTCACAGGGGGAGTAGTTGAACCCCTAACGCCCACCCCCAAATAGGGCCTACTCCCATTATCCGAATTAAGACAGAATATTATGCAGCTTAGTCCGGCATAGGCTACGATGTGTCGGTCGATCGGTCAACAGTTCCGAGTGAAACTGACAAACTGTGTTTTGAAATTAATTAGGCCTACACGAAATTGCTATCGACAAAATACGAATGAAGTCAGTAATAATAATCCCAGATGACCTGTCATTTGAGAAAATGAGATTTGAAGTTGTGAATATAGACTTTCCGGAAATGTCTTGAAATTTGTTATTTATCTTAACAGTTTATAAAGTGTCATAGAAGTGGCACGATGCCACATGAAGAAAATTGTGTCTATAATTTTCAAGTTAAGCACATGTAGGCCTAATTATAGAAACATTAATTTGGACTTCACATTAGAATGCTTTCTGTAGGCCCCTACATATAGGCCTATCCTACGTAGGTCTACAGACGGTTTCCTCCGAAATAGAAATGTCTAATTCCAAGGTGCTTACGTCAGACAAAAAGTCACAAATAAGACGGACCGCGAATACGAACCGACGTAGGCTAACGTTAGTCGACACGCAATATAAAACGACGTGCGTGAGCCGGGAGTCGAACCCGGATCAATTGCTTGGAAGGCAACTATGCTACCGTTATACCACTCACGCTGACGGTTAACGGAGCGAGCATAGTCGTTACTGTCCTTTTCGTTTGACAATAAAGAAACAATCCAGCCGAGTGGATGAATGCCTAGCTTACGTAGGCCTAGACGGTTTGCGTAGGCCTACTTTGATAAACTATTTTTGATAGATTTGTATAATATTATAATTTGAGTTGAATTTTCTGAAAGAGTTTCAGAAGTTCAGGTAAAGATTAAAGCACGCTTTAGAAAGATTGGCTTAACGCTAACTTGCTGATAGTTTGCTAGGTTTGACTTGTTATACGTTTGACGTTGTTGTCATATAGCAGAGTGGTGCAGTGGAAGCGTGCTGGGCCCATAACCCAGAGGTCCGTGGATCGAAACCACGCTCTGCTAAACTGTTTTGTCGCTCTCATATCGTCTCCAAATCTTCCCCGCTCTTCAGGAAGGGAATATTCGAGCGAGAGATCTTTGTAATTTCTTTGGCAATCAGTGCCGGTGTCACGAAATAGAGTATCCCCATACATGATCGAGTAGGCAGCGTAGGCTAACCCCCTTAGCGAAATGGAGTAGGCCTATTTGCTTTAATTTACATTATTGACGGTTTCTAAGTGTATTCGGCCGTACTGTTTGGATTTATTGTAGCCTACACATAATTTTTGAATTGCGTATCTTTAGTTTGTACGTCGACCTGAAATCAATTTACTTCGTGTTTGGTGATTTTGACTGGATTTTCGTCGAGGTTATCGTGATGCGTATGACGATGGGGGATAGAATGGTTTATCCCCCCGGATACTCTAAACCGGTTTATTCCATCCGGGGGGATAAATTCATAGGCCTACATCCCCCGGATAGTCTTAGGACGGATAGGGCCTACTCTATTTCGTGATACCGGCGCCAAGATTTCAGGTTGGGGGGGAGGGCTAAAGCTTCAAAACCTTCCCTTTTGTCCCCTCTTCCTTGTGATTTGCAGTGATTTCCCACTTTTTGGGGGGGGGGCTGAGCCGCAGTTAGGGCCTTAGCCCCCCTAGGCTAGCCTCCCTCTGGCGCCGCCCCTGTTGACAATGTTGTCCTATATATTTTCGCACATAATTCAGACATAGTTCATGATAGTTGTAGGGACGTTTCAAACCAGTAGGAGTTACTAGCTTACGACACCAGCGAGGTTTCCGTATAGTGTAGTGGTTATCACGTTCGCCTAACACGCGAAAGGTCCCCAGTTCGAGCTTGGGCGGAAACAAAGCTTTTGGCATTTTCCAATGAAATTCGTTCTGTTAAAATGATGTAGGCCTATTCTTCTATTGGCCTACTTCGTTTAGGCCTACCGGACGACGTCCATCTTATCACAGAGTGACACAGACGCTGGTTAGCTGCCGCATCTATTTAGGTAGGCCTATGAAATCCGTTGCAGATCTTTTCATCTAATAAAACCCATCTTGCATAGAGGATGGGTGAGCTTTTCATCTAGTTAGATACGAGTGCCATTTTAGCTCGGTTCAAGTGGAAAGATCTGGCGTCGTAATACGTCGACGTTTCCGTAGTGTAGTGGTTATCACGTTCGCCTCACACGCGAAAGGTCCCCAGTTCGAGCCTGGGCGGAAACAGAAGTCCTATTACTACTGTAACGGGTTTTTAGGGGTTGCCCTCCCCAGGAGTTGGACTGGCCCGTCTGGTGTCCATGGTCTTCGGACATGGTGGCCGTTTGCTCCCCTCCCCGCCTCCTCTTAAGTTCTGCTGTCCCCTTCCCTCGGCTCTTGCACGCCCTCGGCTCTTGCACGATTGGCTCTTGCACGCCCTCGGCTCTTGCACGATCGGCTCTTGCACGCCCTCGGCTCTTGCACGATCGGCTCTTGCACGCCCTCGGCTCTTGCACGATCGGCTCTTGCACGCCCTCGGCTCTTGCACGATCGGCTCTTGCACGCCCTCGGCTCTTGCACGGCCGGCTTCTGCACGATCTCAGCTGGCCCTTGCACGGTGCCTGGCCTGGTTTGCCTCCCCCCCCAGAAGGGCACTTAAGGGGGGTCCGGTGGTGCGTTGGATAACATCTGGCGAAGAGTGCGAGAGGTACCGAGTTCGAGCCCCGTTAGGGCGGATTTGCTTTGTATACGCTGCTATTAGCGCCGTGTATTACAAGCTGTCTGTTCTGTTAGTAGTTAACTAGTTAAGATTGTTTCAATTGCATAACATGTAAATGTACAGCGCAGTGCGTTTGTCAGGCGCTAAATTAAAGAAAAAGATATTATTATATTATTATTTATATAGAGGGCGCTCTTTATTTTACCCAAATTGACTTTTTATTATTATACTTATCCCTATTTAAGTCACACATAGAGGTTTGAAAATATGGCATAATTACTTCAACCATACCACCAAAATAATTTATATAAATAAGTTAGTGACAGGCTGAGTGACTGTTACACAGAGCAGGAGCTGCAGCTACGACAAACATTGACAGCTTTAACTTCAGCAAACATGATCAACTTCATTTTCCAATTTGAACAGTTGAAACTTTTATACGCCAAACCCAAAATTAAACAAGGATTGATGTATATCGGCTTGTTCATTCCGTTTATTCAGGGGTCCACTAGTCATGATAATGGGATTGAACAAAAATGGTAAAGATAAATTAGATAATGTCACATGCAATGCATGACAGATTGACAGTGTAGGCTAATGAATCTAACTTTGATAATGATTTCACTTACAATGTAAGTGCAGAATAATTATACTATAGAAAGGCAAGTAGTCATTAGCCTACATTGCCCTGTCATGCTATGCATGTTACATTAGGGGTGTCCAGAAAAATGACACATCGCAGAAAACACCCATACTCAAGTTTTTCCCGTTATTCTATTCATCTATTGTCTATAAATATTTTTTACAGAATTTTAAAAAGTTATCCTGAGGTCCCTCAAAGCCCCTGAACATACCCTACTTAAGTCCCCAGAACTGAAGACGCCCATGCTCGGATCTTGGAACTTGGGTCCATTGTCGATTTACTCTTTTTATCACAAAAATTAACGAATAGTCCAATTTGGATGAACCTTTTACTGTTTATTTGTCTCGATGAGAGCTACATTCAGATGAAATATAGATACTAAATTCGTGGTCATTCAAGGTCATTTCAAGGTCATAAGAAACGAAATCGAACAAAAAGTGAAGAAAAATGATCAGATCTCAGCCAATAATTGTTGAAATTGGTTAATTCTTTTTTGTATTTCTCGTCTGGATAAGGGCTACCTGTGATAAGAAACAAGGGTACCAAATACATGACGATCAAAAGTTATTTTAATTACAAAAAGGTCAATTTTAGAGTGTAAAAAATCATTGTCTGAAATTGACCTTTTTGTCCTTTAAATAACTTTTGATCGTCTTACATTTGGTATCCTTGTTTCTTATCACAGGTAGCCCTTTTCAAGACGAGAAAATGCAAGAAAGAATTAACCAATTTCAACAATTATTGGCTGAGATCTGATCATTTTTCTTCAATTTTTGTTCGATTTCGTTTCTTATGACCTTGAAATGACCTTGAATGACCACGAATTTAGTATCTATATTTCATCTGAATGTAGCTCTCATCGAGACAAATAAACAGTAAAAGGTTCATCCAAATTGGACTATTCGTTAATTTTGTGATAAAAAGAGTAAATCGTCAATGGACCCAAGTTCCAAGATCCGAGCATGGGCGTCTTCAGTTCTGGGGACTTAAGTAGGGTATGTTCAGGGGCTTTGAGGGACCTCAGGATAACTTTTTAAAATTCTGTAAAAATATTTATAGACAATAGATGAATAGAATAACGGGAAAAACTTGAGTATGGGTGTTTTCTGCGATGTGTCATTTTTCTGGACACCCCTAATGTTACATTATCTTACAAGACACTAGTACATCTAAGATCTGTGGCTGGAATCAATGGACGTCTTCATTAAGTTCAATTTCAAACCTACTAGGCAACTATTAGGAAAGAATTTAGAAGGTTACTAATTTAATAGTGTAAATTAACATTCAAAGTGGTGTATTACATGGGACAAATCACCGAAACTACTGGGACAAATCCTAAAACTACTGTGACATTTTTCCCAGTTGTTATACAGTTAAAATATGCACTGCATCATGTTATATATTTTTGAAAATATAGAATGTGTCCTAAAAGGGCCTCTCTTGCCCTGGTCTCCCTATTATGTAAGGTGCTGTTGATTACAATTTTACCATTGAACAATACAGCATGTTCAAATGGTGACGATAAAGCACACGTTAAATAACGGATGCAAGAGGGAGGAAGAGCAGTAGGTCCATAGTTACAACTTGAACTAAAAGGAGTTTGTAGTTCAGAACACAGACTGTTCATATGCAAACTTTGTGCTTGTATAATATTATTTACAGTGGCGGCGCCAGCATGGGGCTAGGGTGGGCTGAAGCCCCCCCTATTGGCGGGTCAGCCCCCCAAACAAAAGTGGGAAATCACTGCCAATGCCAGAGAGGAGGGGAGAAAGGGAAGGAATTGGGGTTTTAGCCCCCCAAAACCTGAAATTCTGGTGCCGCTACTGATAATATATATTGTATAATGTATAATATACTTCATAGGCCAAGACAGTGGCGCTGAGACCGCTGAGTCATAAGTCGTGGAATATCAGTCTGTACGTTGTCTATTCGAAATTCCAGTTTTATGTGTATTTGTTGTTTATAAAACTGTCTGCGCATCGCTTGCCTTTATCGAAAATCAAGCGATATAAACTGAACGGAGCTAGGTTTAAGCAATTGTCGGAGAAACGAGTTGCAGCTGCGGCAAGGTATATATATATATATGGAGTTAGTGCAGCTTTTTATGTGAAAAAGTTTTAAAATTTATCACTACTAACATAGGCTTATATATTCTTTAAACTGAAAGTAGTGTAGAAATAGTCTCAACCCGCATGTTAATACAAGATACGTTTCTTTTCAGCAAAATAAAGAACTAACTTGAAGAAAAGTTGCTGACGTTAAGGTCAAAGGTGCCGCTGATCTGCCTTTAGTAAGGATGCCATGCTCTGAAAAAGGTTGGGAATCACTGCCCTAATTAATCTATCAGTAGCAGGGCTGTTAAAGGCTTGGTTTTTTGGTTTTTTTTTTAAACCAAAAAACCAACAAACCGCAAATTTTGGTTTTTTTTTACAATTTTCAAAATAATAAATGACAAAAATGTCGTCTCTTCAACTCTCTTGGCAATTGTTGTATGGTTTTGTTAACTTCGTTTTATGACATTCTACGGTTCTACGTACTGTTCTAGTTAATTTCATTTATATGCATCTGATTAATTTGAATGGTATTATGCCATTTTATGAGTTTCATGATCCGGAATAGGAAAATCTCAATAACAAAAACCAAAAAACCAAATAAAACCAAAAAACCAAAAAACCAAAGTTTCATTTTGAAAAAGTTTGGTTTTTGCACCCCTGATCAGTAGGCTACTTTATAAAATAATTATATCTCACTCTTCCTGTTACGTTGGCCACTGCAGTACGGCGCCCTATTTATGGCGCCCCGTTCTGGCCATCTGGTAATTGTACTGCAGAAAGAACTTTGAGCAGATTGATAATAATAAAAAAATTACTTGCGATCCAACGTCACAAATGAACTCCAATTTCAAACAGTATTTTAGTATTTTATAGGTTAGTATATTATACTAGTCGTCTACTACACTAACTATTGCACATAATGCCATAAACCGGTATTTTCAAATATACTATCATGTAAAGTTAATTAGGTCTACCATTTTACTCTGGAACGTGGCGCCCCTCAAAAACTTGCCCCACATAAGCAATCCTGGATCCGCCACTGTTCCCGACCCCCTGCTTCTTTTTTGACAAATCGGACCCTGGCTCCTACGATTAGATAAGTGTCGTCAGCGTACTTAGAGATACTTAGCGTAACTTGTGTTTAGCATGAAGTGGTTTCAGGTCTGTCGCATTGATGATAAAGACTCTTCTTTTAAATCTAGGTAAAGTTGCATGCATCTATTTCAGTACCAAAAGTTCAAAGCTCATAATTATAGACAGCGCTTTCGAGAGGTCCTTAAAGTCATTATCTTGACATATTGTAGCCTACACACATGCAGACGGTGATCTACATGGAGCGGAGGTGCTTGTGACCCAAGTTTTAACCCTAAACATACATGTAATGTATGTGGTTGGTGCCTAAGTTTGGGGCCAGCTAATGGCGATCGATATCTACTCGGAGCAAATTACTGAATTGGTAGAAGTCTGGAAATTTTCATCCACTCGAGCGTGAGAAGTCAACTTGTTGAAATAGACGGTGTGAAACAAAACCCAAACAATACAGAAAGCATAGGTCATAAATAGTTGGGGCAAAAAAGCGCTGAGCAGTGAAAAATTCTCATGAAAGTTTCAGGCGAAATAAAGTCTAATGTATACATAGCTTAGGCGTACTTGCTCAACTCACCCCCCTTCCGTAAACCTCCTGGATCCGTCACTTTCCGCTCCCTCTCAAAACCCTACCGACGTTCGTAGGTGCACAGAAGTGTATGGACTGCTGTATAATAGGTTTTAGTCTCTGAAGGTATACTGAATTGTGCTGGGCTCTTATGTATCCGCTATCTTCATGTAGGCTAAAACTATCAGCAATGCCTTCACTTATTGTTGAGTGTCTCATGTACAGGCATGCGTACGCGTTGCATGCCGACAAATTCTGTCATCATACAAGAAACACTGTACGTTGTATGTCTAGAACTGAAAGCTCAAAAACTTCCTCGTTAAAGTGTAACTTCTTGAAGACCCTTAGGTGTTCTATATGCTGACTTTTAAACTACTTGTGACTTTATGCAGGCCGCATGTCTTCTCAACAGTACAAAGTACTTCCGTGATAAGTAGCAGTGATATTGAAAGAGTGCATGCAGGCCTAAACGAACCTACGGGTCTAAATGCAAATCTGTTTTAATATCCTATATGACAGACCTGGTTAAAATATAGCAACCTCTCGATTGAGGTTAAGCGAACGATACAATTATTAAGCACTTTATAGCAAACTAACACTGTGCATTCAACAGACGACTTAGTTGCCTGGGGTTTGACTTGTCTTCCCACATTGAACTTATTAATTTTATAGTGTAAGTCTATTGCTATTCTGCTCGACTGTGGATATCATGTTTTAGAAGTTTTAGGCAGCTGTAGGAACGGACAGATTTTCTCAACTTAACTACCCGACAGAAATGGATCCAAGAGAGTTACTGGTGGATCTGATGGATACTGATTTCGGTCTCCTGGATAAATTGCTTTCTTGCGAAACGCTGACCAGAAGGGAAATGAACGAAATAAAAGATGTGCGAAGCAGATACGATAGAAACAAAATGCTTCTTGAATACATTGACAGGAAACACAGTTACGAACAGTTCAAGACAGCTCTCTCGGAAACGAGACAGAAACATCTCGTCAACTATCTAGACAGCAACGGAGGTACGTAAATGGACTTAATTATCAAACAGGTATAAGGTAAAGGTTTAGGCCTACTCGTCTTTATTGGAACTTCAGAAGAGAAACTGGGAACTGAAGTAAATTTTATATTTCTTTTTGCTGCTAAGAAATCATTAATAATAGGCCTACTGGGCAACAAAAAGTGTTTTCTTTACCATACCGACCACTATCTAAATGTTCTTAGCTTTGACGCTGATTCCAAATAAGAAATTAAAATTCGGCTAGCACGTCAGGTTTCTCCGGTGCGTATCAGTGAGGTGCTACAGTCTACACAATTGCGAATATACTGCGGGACATTTACATTATGAAATTATTATGTCCCCCTAAAATGATGTTACTGCATTTACTGTTACAAAACGAAACAGATCACGCAACGGACATATTGATGAACACTTACGTCTTTCTCAACTCTTGCAACTCACAACTCAGCGCTCTTGTATAAGCTTGTGCCCTGCGCTCGGCTTTCGAGTGGCGCTTTAGAAGTTTGTAGTTTACAATTACGATTACAATTACATTACAATCAAAAGCAAAGTATTCAAAAATGTTTCAGAGATTTGTTTTTGCGCTTGTAAGGTGCATCCGTTTCTCGTTGCAAGAACCAGTGCATATTTTAACTCTATAACTACTGGAAATGTCCCAGTAGTTTGAGGATTTGCCCAGTAGTTTTAGGGTTTGTTCCAGTAGTTTTGGTGATTTATCGCAGGTAATACTTTACTTTCAATGTTAGTTTACCTTGAAAGTACAGTCGTGGCAGACTTTGTCCCAGTAGTCAATATCCGTTAAAATATGCACTGGCAAGAACCAGCAAAAATCTCCCATCATGCTGGAATTTACCTTCCTCTGATGTCAGCTTTCTGTCACCTTTCTTGATGGAACCTCTCCCCGTGCTCAATTGCTCATCGCTGACATAGCCCTTTTTGGGTGGAAAGAAGTCGAGATGAGAGTGTCGAAAGTGCATTTTCAGTGACATCCTAGTACTCATAAACACATATGCCCTCAACATTTTCTCTACAAGCTCAGCATAATTTTGTGCTCTTTGATCACCAAGAAAGTTCTGGACAAGTAACACGAAATGCTTCCCATGCTGCTAACTGAGCGAGCTTCAGATTACTTTTGAACTCATCCTCACGCATCAGTTCAAGGATTTTTGGACCAACAAAACAACCTCTTTAAGTTTGACTACACTTTTCTCAGAACAAGACTTATTTCTGAGATGTTGAAAACCATCATCTGCTTTGTCCATCGCCTTTATGAAATTTTTATAAGACCAAGTTCCAAGTGAAGTGGTGGAAGATTGACTTTCTGACTGTCTACTAACGGCATGTGTGCTTCACGTTGCATCTGCCGGGTATGGTTTCGTCAGGCTTAGGCTATTGTTTCCGACTATTATGGTTGGCATCATCACGACTGTTTCAAAGACACATATGCTTGGTATATTTAAGCTGTAGGCCAAGGAGGAGAGACACAACTTTGAGATCGCCACAGAGGTTCCATTCGCCAGCTATACACCATCCAACCGCCCTCGTTTACTCGCTCAGCATCATATCTTTCTCTATCTCGGCCTCCAGTATCCTCCTCTCTTAAATTATGCAGCCGCTCCTTACTCTATGCTCCAGCATCTTTGGAAAGGACTCCCAAAAGACCTCCGTCAGTTTGCTCATCCTCTTCTCTCAAGTCTTAATTTCACCTATCCTCCGCTTGCAATTTCTTCTGCTACTTTCCACTCACAACTGAAAACCGAACTCCAAGCTATCATATCCTGAATCTACTCCTGCGCCAACACACGACCACCATCATCACCGATTACCACCGTAGCACCATTCTGTCTCCTCGGCTTGACCTCCCGGATTTTGACCAGGCATCGGGACGAACAGAGCAGCCTGGCTATTGCGGACTTGATTTGATACAGCGCCGGTAATTAAGCTGGTCTCTCTAATGTGGCTGTTGTGGGCGCTGAGAAATTTTCGAAGATTTACATTACATTGTGATTTGCATAACGTGTCAGTTTCAGAAGGTTTTCATGGAGTCGTATGTGTTTCCTTTAACCCAGCTGCATGAGCTACAGGAACAGAAGGTCTCTGGTTGCCATTATGTTATAACACAGCTTTAAGGCTGGCTTTGCTAGAGTCGATGAAGAATCTCCGTTCATCAGTCACATGTTCATATCCCAGCTCATGCATGAGACCATCAACACCAGTACAGAAACAAACGCCACCTTCCTTTCGGTAAAAGGAAGTCAGATTGGTATAACGATCACGAAAATTTTGTGTGTTTCTGTAGCAGATTCTATTGCTTCAGTCTTGAACCTAACACTTCTGCTTTCTCCTTTCATGATGATAAGTCTCTCACGAGATCATTCAAGTCTCCCTGAGTCAACAGCCAGTTCAGGCTCACGCGACTCATCCAAATCAGCGACGAAACCTTATAATTTAAAGACAGAGCGTGATAGACGAAAATTCTGTTTTCGGATAGGGAACCAGCGTGCCAAATTTATTAAGGTAGACTACAGATGAAAGAATCCCTGTAGCAAAATGTTCAATTGTTGACCAGTGTAATAGTTTTTTTTTATCAAAGACAACTAGAGGTTTCTGTTTGTCAATCTGAACTCTTCTATAGAGCCGCTGTCTAAACATTTAAGGCGTCAAACTTAGGCTACTTGTAAAATCTAAATTTCTAGGGTGCTGCTCTTCATACATGTAAGCATCTGCAGGTCACCAAATTATTTCACGAGTGCTACGTCAAGTCGGAAGTACGAACAAGGAACAAGATCCGGTCGCTGGTAGACAAGATGCAAGGCGTCAGTCGATGGTCATTTCAGATTGAAATTGCAACAAACTTAAAATTACTCATCTGTTTCAGCATGTTTAACTTCCGTAGCTGATTTCTGGTTTCTATGACAATCGGATCTCGGTCTGGATTGTTGAATGCCACAAGGGAAGGCCCTGAAGGGATCAAAGATCCCGCTAAGTAGGGACACCTCTATACAATTTCAACATAATATGTGGCGACCGAAAGATGCTTTACATAGTATAACAGTTGTTGACTTGATTAACATAAAAATCTTAACTAACCTTAACTAATTTAAACTAAATGTCGAAAGTAAAAGGAATGAGTGGGAAGTGCAGTTAAACACATGGAAATAAAAGATTAAAACAATGAAACAATAAGGCAATGAATTGATATGTAGGCCTACTGGTTACATGGGGTCCAGAAGGGATCATGGATCCCGCTAAATTACAGCCAGTCGATACTTAGATTGGAATAAACAAACAAAAACATAAGAAGAGACCATTAAATGACATTAACAAAACAATATAGGCTACAATCTTAACTAAAATAGCAGTACAGACAAATACAACTAAGTTCCACGGCTCGCTTGGCTATTAGGCAACGCCGAGCTTTCTCTGTTGTAGGCCATCCATCTGGAATGATCTCCCGTAGGAGCTGCCTTTCACTACCCTGACCAATCAAACTTGGTTTTTATAAATCACGTAAGCTCTTCTCTTCAGTTGTGGCTTGTCTACATGAAGCGCTCCTGAGTAGGTTCCTTGAAGGGACGCTATACAAATTCCCAGAATGAATGAATGAATGAATGTTGTTGTTGCTTAAGCCGTAGTATTCCTAAATGCCCATCTATGCCTCTGACGACCATAATAGGCATCATAGGCGTAGCTACATTGAGGCACGAGGAGGCAGTTGCCTCCTCCTGCTTTTTTTATATAGGCCTACTGGAACTTCTATTGACCAATGATCACAATGACCAGGAGTTTGCCAATGGCCTGTGAAGTTGCCTCCTCTTGAATTTAAGTCTCGCTACGCTCCTGATAGGCATAATATTATGCTGTTGATGTAAGGTTGTAACGTGACGTCTTACCATACATTGATTCAAGCTACCTAATCCTTTACAGCTTATTTGTACATTAGGCCTATTTTAATTTTTGCGCAGTTTATTCCAGCGAGTTTCGAGATGACTGGCCTTTAACGGGAAATGAGCTCAAAGTGCTGGACGCCAATCAGGACACACTCGTGGAACTCTTAGACCCAAACGAACTGATCAACATTTTGGCAGGAAAGAAAATGATCAACTATCGACAGTTGAAAGTGATTAATTCTAAGCCGAATGAATTCGAGAGAAACGAACTACTCATTGAAATATTTCGACGGGGCAGTCGCCACGACTATCAGAAAATCGTGGAATGTCTTCGCTTATGCAACCAGGAACACATTGCCGACATTCTACAATTCGGAGGCGGTATGTATACAGCATTGCAAATGAATAGAACTATGTAGCCCGTGTGGAGTTACAGTATGTAAGCCTGCCAACGTGCTCTGAAGCTCCTGAAAGACGCATGCATATAAAATTAAATCCATAGCCATAACCATAACCATAACCATCAATTTATTGCTCCAAACATTGACAAAGTAACATTTCGTTGTACAAAGAACAAAGATCTGTTGGTCGCAAAAGGAAACCCAGAAGGTCCCGCTGGTTAGAGCCACCTATCTACATAGTCTGTTGTTAGAATGGAATAGAATACCCCAAGAATGGAATAGAATACCCCAAGACCTTCGCAGTATCTCAAATTTAAAGCTATTTGAACATAAGTTACGCCAATGGATAATTCATCAGAACGATTAATTGGGTTCTAATCCCCCATTCTGTTTGTGTTTTTCTTAGTTAAGGTTTAATACTTTGTACTAGTACGTTAATAATTGTACATGTACTAGATACTTATTATATGAATGCCCTGTACTGGATAACCTCTGTTAGCCATCTAACAACAGACTATGTGTATTTTTAATCAGTTTATTAAACAATAGAATATCCAATTTCTGAGTAGCGTGATAATATTGGTCTCAGAAATTGGATTTTTCAGCAATGTGCGACCGTACGTACGGAACGTACGTTATATTTTTCGATAACGTACGTACGGTACTCGTACGTTATCATGCCGTACGTTGGCGTACGTTAACATCAATTTATTCTCTCGTTTGCATCACTCATCTGTTCAGTAAGGACTCGGTGTAACTGGAATCACTGCTACTATCAGCGCAACCACACTCATGATTCCACTCAACAGCTGTCTAGTGATAATCTACATCATTTATTTTGTCCAAAAGACGATCATTTGCATCGATGTACACCGACTTTTTCATAAGATTAATGTATTTTGTTCATTCTGCCACAGTGCAATTGCAATTGCATTCTTAACGTACGCGTACGCTATTCGTTTCGATAACGTACGTAGAGTACGTGTACGTGATTCTTTTCGATAACGTAGGCCTACGTACAGTACACGTACGTTATTGCGGTAGGCAACGCACGGTCGCACACTGCTTCTAAGAACTAAACATTTTCAGTTCCACGACCTGCGGAGTGAACTACCCAGCATGCTAACCACTTCACCATTGCTTATTCACAGAAGCCAGTCGTCAAGTCTCCCTGACCTATCAGATTTTGAGAGGCCTCTTCAAAGGACGACAGTTTCACTTCGAAGCGACCATCAGTTGATGCAATTTGTATTATGAAAATAGGACTTACGTGTATGTTAGATAAGATAACTGATCGTTTGTTAAACAACACCTGAGTGCAGATGACATGAAAGTCTTAATAACTAAATACAGATACGTTTCGATGGTGGCGACTTCCTGTTATAGATACACAATGGCAAACACAGCGAAATTACGCAACGGCGAAACTGTTTAGCAATTGGATGGGTGATCATCGATTAGATAGATTCTAGGCCTTTTGGGCCATCAAAGTCCTCTGCTCTTGGCTTGGTATATGAGTACTAGTCTGCAGTTAAAAAGTGGGCTAAAAGGAGTGTCTTGTTGGTATTACGTGACCCATTTGGAACGGCCTTCCATTGGAATTACGTTTGTTACCATTGCAAGGACAAATTCATCGGCCTTTTACTCATACATAAAAGCCGTTCTTTCAGCCTCTGAGTATCTTGAAGGGCGCTATATCAAGTTTTGATTGAATGATTGATTGATTGTGCTTCAGCGGAGATCATATCCTTCAGATCTCGGGGACCATGCTCCTGAGGAGTTTCTGTAGAAGATTGTAACCACTGCTATGTTACTTTTACTTATATAGGCTATCTTTACATAAATGTTCATGATGATACTGAAGATGATGATGACGTTAGCTCTGACGGTGATGGTGATGGTTAAAACGATGAACATTGCAGTCGTTGTTCAAGTGCATGCCGACCTCGATGAGGACGATCGGTCAGAAACTAAAGTTGTCACTTCCATTCGACGTTTTCTTCGCAGTAAATCTCCACAAGAACAACAACGGATTTTCGATGTGGTCCAACTACAGAACGACGATATGCAACTCATCGACTTGAGTTCTTCGATCAGCATCGGCCTCTTCTTCCACTGTAGAACCTCCAAAGGACTCGACAACCTGTACGAGATGGTTACAAGCGGACGCCTGAAGCAAATCGTCGAAATCGCCTTCAGGAAAGTTCAGCAGCCTTCCAAAACGTTGACGACTTTGACAGATATTCGTTTAGAAGAAAGCCAATATCAAAGATGCAAAAAACACTTCGACGGCAAGTAGTGCTAATTAGTTAATTGTATGTATCAAATTAGCAATATTATCATTCTATTTGAAAGCAACTTTTTTGTGAATGTCTTTCTACGAGTTTCTATGCGGATATTTTAATAAGCAAACCTATTTTAGTTTTCGTTTTACATGGCCGTTGCTTAACTATCAGGAGCTTTATTTAATTATTTTATAAGTTCCAAAAGTCAACCAGTGAAATAAATTTCTGCAAATTGTTCAAAATCATAATCTTAATCTCGAGTTTTGTACATCGCCCATGATAAGCTACGTTGCGAAGAACCAGCCTATTCACACTGCAGGCAGTCATTCAAACTAAATCAGTAGGCATGTAAGGTGAAGTTGAATAACAGGTCAAGATCCAAGAGTCAATCTAGTAGCAGAGTGCTACGATGGGCGATGCTTATAACTGGAGAGATTAAATAAACAAATTTAAGAGGGGAAAGGGGCATTTGCCACTGGATTTTACAAATACTTAAAAGAATTACTTATCATCTTAGTTTTTAACAATGAGTGGCTGTGATTTTTACCACAGTTTTATTTTTCATCCAAACTAGTCAAGATAACCTGAAAATAAAAAATATATAAAACATTGAAACTTTTAACAGTTTTGTGCTTGACATAGGCGTTTAGATATAGCTGAAAACGGATCCCAGAACGCTAAAAACAGGCTCAATATCATGTCAAATGCTTTCAAAAGCGCTGGCGGCTCTTGGGAGCTGCACCTGATCCGCTAATCGCGGGAGCGAGCACTGAGGGTAACGAGATAGGTTGCTTTCGGCACCCTTGTTAGTCCCCCTGCCAACAATTCAAAACTGTGCCCCTTATAATGTTTTTGCCCTCTAAAAAATTTCAGCGGACGCCCATGAAGAGAAGGATCTAGGACTGGAATGCAGAGGTAAGCATACTGTGTCGTGTGTATTAGAAGTAAAACACATTTGCACAAGCAATATCATTGTTTCTAAAACGAATGTTTTTGTTGGCGTGCTTTTAGATATTTCTGCCGCCTCCAGTGAAGATTTGCTAGAAATCATAGATCCGGAGGAGAATGTTGACACATCAAGACGCCTATTTACACGAGACGTCGCTGGCTTAACGGTCTGCAGTATTTGTAAGAATCCGTTCACTAAACCCCGGTCACTCCCGTGCTTTCACAGGTTCTGTCTTAAGTGCCTCGAAGAGGAGTTTGCACTTAAGAGAAAGCCAGGTAACAAGATAGCCTGTCCTAATTGTGCTCAAATAGTAAAGGTTCCAGTAGATGGAATTGCTAGCTTGCCTCGAAACCTCTTCCTAGACAAACTTCTTCAAGCGAGCGGCACCGCAGATGAAGAATTGTACAGCCACAGAGCTTGCGATAAATGCAAGGAGAGCGATGAAGGCAAGCCTGATGATAATGCAGGTCTTGCAACGATGCGTTGCAATGACTGCCAACAGAATCTGTGCGAGAACTGTTACAGGGAACATCGACGCCACCGACCGAGTAGAAGCCATAGCGTCGTCGAATTAAGAAGCAGAGAGAACGTGGGATGCAAAGAGCATCCAGAGAACGTAGCGGTGAAATACTGCTCAGACAGTGAGTCCTTCATCTGCACCGACTGTGCGTGTTTCGAGGATAAAGACGAGCTGCATAAACACATAGACGTGAAACAGATGATGGAAGAATCGCGCCGTATCATCGAAACGGTGAAGGACGAGGTTTTGGATCTGTTGGACGAGACCTACAGTTACGACTTGCGACAGATGCTGCTGGACAGCATCTCAGAAACCGAGTCTAACATCGTTGCGATGTGTGATGAGATCAAGAAGGCCGTGGAAGCTGATAAACTGGAGCTACTTCAAAAGCTGGACTTGATTAAAGGCAATCGATTAAGAGAGATAAAGACGGAACAGGACGCCATTGAATCCCATCGGAGCGACTTGCAATGGTTTATCAGGATAGTCGAAGAGCTGAAAGAGAAGGGATCTCCGTCTGATTTGACAGATGCTAGGATTGGAGTTTCGGCCGAAGTCGCCGTTTTACAAGACAATCACAGATCTCTGCGGAAGAGAGTTGAAGAGGAAGAAGTCAGCTGTTACGTGGAACTTAGTCTGATCAATATCGGTGATCAGCTGAAAGACAAAACGTTGAATTGCATTGGGACAATCAAAGGTTGGTTCATACTATACGTTTATATTTTATAAATCACTTTATTTTGGTCTGCTATTACTTAGCCTAATCTAGGTGATCTAATCTTATCCTACCAATTTATCTGCTTTATCTTAGTCTAATTCAGTGTAATATAGTCTATTCGACTCTAATCTATTGTAATCTAGTCTAGTCTAATATAATCTAGTGTCATCTAGTCTAATGTATTGTTAATCTAGTCTAATATAATCTAGTGTCATCTAGTCTAGTCTAATGTATTGTAATCTAGTCTAGTCTAATATAATCTAGTGTCATCTAGTCTAGTCTAATGTATTGTAATCTAGTATAATATAATCTAGTGTCATCTAGTCTAGTCTAATGTATTGTAATCTAGTCTAATATAATCTAGTGTCATCTAGTCTAGTCTAATGTATTGTAATCTAGTCTAATATAATCTAGTGTCATCTAGTCTAGTCTAATGTATTGTAATCTAGTCTAGTCTAATATAATCTAGTGTCATCTAGTCTAGTCTAATGTATTGTAATCTAGTCTAATATAATCTAGTGTCATCTAGTCTAGTCTAATGTATTGTAATCTAGTCTAGTCTAATATAATCTAGTGTCATCTAGTCTAGTCTAATGTATTGTAATCTAGTCTAGTCTAATATAATCTAGTGTCATCTAGTCTAGTCTAATGTATTGTAATCCAGTCCAATATAACCTTATCTGATCTGAGCTGACCGGGTATAATTTAGTCCGATCTATTCTTGTGTATCTCATTTTATCATTGCTATTCAAATCAAATCTGATCAAGTCTATCTTTTAACTTCTTGGTGTGTAGGCCTAATTGTGTTAGAACATTTAAAACAAATAATTGACTGCTGAACTGAGCCTGCTTTATTTACAGTTGGTTCGAATACAAAGAAAGTAAGAGACTCGGACAACGCCTACTATTACAGACCTGATTCGCTCGTTGACGAAGAGTATTCTACTCCGTTGCAGGCGAACGTTGAGAAAGGACTGACCAGAGGAGAGTCTGTTTCTGCAGTCAGCGAATCAGCAATTAGCTTCACAGCAGCGGATTCACAGAATCCTGAATCTCAGGTCTTTTCTTTAATCGTCTTCGTATAGTAGGACAGGAAATACTAATAATCTTCTAAAATGTATATATTATGGCCTACTCTAGAGACAAGAAAAAGAAACAGCCAAAGCACGAGCCAAATGCGCATTCAGGTTTTGAATTAGTTGCGCAGCAGCGGAGGGATTAGGCGCCACTGTTTCAAAGAGGGTGAAATACTCTACAATTACTACCAGCCATGACTTTGTAGCTGTCGCCATGGAAACCGGCGGCGCTTGGAGCAGCGAAGGTCTGCAATTCATATTAGAGTTGGGAAGCCGGATAACGGACGCAACGCACGATCCACTGGAGACATCGTACTTGTTCCAGCGTATCTCAGTAGCTCTGCAACGGGGAAATGCCATATGCCTCTCCGGAACATTGCCAATGCTCTCTGAGATCTGCTGAGATGATTTTTCAGACAATAATAATAATAATAATAATATTAATATTAATAATAATAATAATAATAATAATAATAATAATAATAATAATAATAATAATAAAATTGTGAGGTTTGACATTATAATAATAATAATAATAATAAATAATAATAATAATAATAATAATAATAATAATAATAATAATAATAATAATAATAATAATAAGCTAGCATGCTTCTACTCTTATCCATGCCTTCGTCTGCTCTCGTTTAGACTATTGCTCTTCTCTTTACACTGGTCTTCCTCAAGTCCGCTTGTCCTCCCTTGAGAGGGTCTTTCGGTCTGCGGCGCGCCTTGTTGGTTCCATTCCTCGCTGTGGTAGCGTATCCTCCTACATGCATCATACTCTACACTGGCTTCCCCTCCGGCAGCGTATTCTATATCGGCTGTGCACTCTCGTCTGGCAAAGCGTCTTGGGTTCAGCTCCTCGCTACTTGTGCACCATCTTCACTCTCTCTTCGTCTATTAAGGGTCGCTCAGCCCTCCGTTCCTCTTCTCGGGGTGACTTCTTGGTTCCACATGCCCGCACTGCTACTATGCAGCACCGAGCATTCTCTGTTGTTGGTCCAACAGCGTGGAATGTCTTGCCATCTTTCCTTCGGTTATCTCCTCGCATTCACTCGGCTTCCTTCTACGCTCAATTGAAGACTTTTCTGTATGATCAGGCCTGGCTTGGGAGCGCCTCTGAGTAGAGCCCCTTGAAGAGGCGCTATTAAAATTTTATGATTGATTGATTGATTGATGGTAATGTCGAAGAAAAGCAGATGGCGTTTGGAAGAGCGAACATCCCTTCTCAGAAAGAACCGTTGGGTCTCACCAGAGAAGACGGCAAACGACCAGACGGCGTGACACTTATCCCATGGTCACGCGGAAGGTGCCTCACTTGGGACGTGATCGTTTCCGACACATTTGCAAAGTCACATCTGGCAACAACATCAACCGAAGCGGGTGAGGCCGCAAACCGGGCAGCCGCCGCCAAGACACTAAAATACGCCACAATCACCCGAACGCATGCTTTTGTGGCGGTTGCATTAGAGTCCAGCGGTTCTTGGAGTTCTGAAGGACTGGATTTTGTGCTGGAATTAGGACAAAAGTTAACCGATGCAACCCATGACACGCTCGAGACAAGCTACCTTTTCCAAAGACTCGGTAGCTCTCCAACGTGGCAACGCCATCTGCTTTTCTTCGACATTATCATGCTAGCTTGTTCATAATAATAATAATAATAATAATAATAATAATAATAATAATAATAATAATAATAATAATAATAATAATAATAATAATAATAATAATAATAATAATAATAATAACAATAATAACAATAACAATAACAATAATAGCAACAACAGCAGCAATTAGAATAATTACAACGACAATAATTTTCCCGCGATCAAAGAACCACCTGGCCTATCCAGAATTGACGGCAAAAACCCGACGGGCTTATGCTTATCACATGGCGTAATAGCTGTAGTTTGATCTGGGAAGTCACCGTGGCTGATACCGTACTTGACTTATGTATCCTTTTCGGCCGGTGGGCCGCGGCACTGGCTGGCAGCAATCCACTCCTGCTGCAGTATCATTTTGTTCCGCTGGCCTTTGAAACTCTGGGTCATATTAACAACTCGAGAGAATCACGAGCCTTAATCCTGGGAAGTCCTGCGAAATTATTATCAGGCGACCAAAATACATGAAACCATCCCGCCAATTGAAGGGATTGAACGGGTAAATGAAATTAAGATTTTGGGAGTAACCCTTTCAGAACGAATTGGCTTCTCCTCACATATCAATAAAATTTGCATCAAAGCTAAGCAATCCTTTTTTGCTCTGAGAGTTCTTGTGGCCCATGGTCTCACTGGTAACCGCCTTCACGACGTTGTGCGCTCTACCACACCTGCTCAACTTCTGTACCCCTCCCCTTCTTGGTGGGGATTTACTACTGTAGGGGAGAGAGAACGCATGACTGCACTGATCAAGAAACTTATACGCCAGGGATATCTACCTACTTTACTTGTACCCCTACAATTGAAGAGCTGTGTGCCAAAGCAGACGCAGCTCTCTTCTCCGCGGTTTTGTCGGATCCTGGACATGTCCTACACGGATTACTCCCTCCTATCCGCGAAACCGGATACTCCCTAAGACCTCGTTCGCACAATCGAACCATTCCGCAATCTGACCCCCTTACTAGGAAGGGATTTATCACCAGGATGCGTTACGCATTAATTATCTTCTGCATTTAGCTTGTTACGCATTATTATTAATAATATTATTACTTCGATGTTTTACAATTATCATTGCATAACTGTTGTCCCATTGTGCGTTTGCAAATGGCGTAATAAAGACCATACTTACTTACTTACTTATCTGGAGACACCAGATAAACATGCCATCTTTTTCAGCGCCTCTCAGTTACGATCCAACGATATAATGCAGTCGCCTTTAAAAGCACTTTCTCCTGCCAGAACTTGACGAGTCTTAGCCAACCCAGACAGTAACAATACATTCTCAGGAGCTATTTTAAGTCCCGAGCGATCATATGTACCTAGGGCAAATAATAATAATAATTTTTCCACGAGGTAGGTATAGGCCTAATACCTCACTAGGTAAAAATTTGTCCGGAGACAGTTTAAAACAACCGTAATAATTTTCCTGCGATCAAGGAACCACCTGCTATTATTATTACTATTAATTAATTCATTCATAATTGTATTATTATTATTACTATAGCTACTCTTGCTGCTGCTGCTGCTGCTGCTACTACTACTATTAGGCCTACTACTAATACAACCATCATTTTAATATGCTTACATGTTCCAATTCCATATTTTTCTAATTTGTTTTCAATTAGCCGGAGATGTCATCTGCACGGATACCACGATCAATACCACGCAAGATAGTAGCAGCGCCTGCCTCTCTGAACTCACAACTCCCAGGTATAGATGTTCTTTCTTAACCTGAGGAGGCTGTAAGCCTGAAAGTCGGCGCAAATAGGCCTGCTCAGTGGTTCTATGTTTGATTGTCAGTTGTATGTAATTTGGCGTTCTCCCACTTTTATTTTGATCGGACCTGCCGGGTTCCAACTCCTCTTGAGGATAATACAGAACGGCTCTGTCACGTCCAAGGGTAATATGATGACCCATGGCCTTTGGGTCGCAGACCGGCCTTGGAGAGTTTGCCCATGCCATGCATATCAATCATGGAACCCAGATGGGGAATTTGCCCAGTAATAATTGGAGAATATCAATACTAACAACCACATTAATTTTAAGCCCTATTTATGCATGGTTCAACTTACAAACTAGACAACCAGCCGATTCTACCAAAAAAATAAAATCGGTTGCTCTTATAGCCCAAAGTTCACTACAGCAAATATACTACAATAATTGGCTTAAGACTGTAGTATAGCAGGCTAGATAGAAAACCTCTTGCCAGCGAGTTCTGTCCAGAGCACAAGAAGACTTTCAATTGACAGAGGTAGGTCGTTCATCTACTGAATCTTCAGCGTTAGGCGCATTAACTTAATTCAGTTCCTGTATTTGTAATCGTAATTGTAATTATAATTACGATGATTTCTATAGCATCGTTAGCAGCAAGCTACTTCTAGTATGTTTTACAAGCACTATCAAATGTCAACGCAAATGCTAAGAGTTTCATATATAGTAAGTACAGTTTAAACTCTTTTTTAGACATTATGCTCTTGGCTTCTTGAATAGGTGCTGGGAGACCGTTATAGTTTTAGTTGCCAGTTTCTAATACAGTGCTGCCGTGTCCAGTGACTTAGTATGATACATAATCTGATCCACCGTTGAAGCTTTTTGCTGTGGTTATCGACTTACTGAATTTGGTACTTGTTTTCAGAATCAGCGTACAGTGGATTGGCGGAAAGTTACAAATCTGAACGAACCCCAAGTGAGGAAGAAGCAGACTATGAGGTAAAACTGCCTTGTCCATACGTCGCTGGCACTGCCAGTGAAATAAAACACCATTTAGAGTACTTGAATGAGTGACCGTTTGAAATAACTTTGATGAGCATTAAACCTTTTTTGAGTTAGGAACCACCATACACCGTAGCCCTACCCTCTGTCGACCTGTTTGAAATGAGAATCTCAATTTGGAACCGAAGCTTACCGTACATGCCTCATCGAGTTTGTTTTTGGCTAAACGCTTGTGAATACACTGGTTCCCACGACTCATTTTTGTACCGCTGAAAATCGTGAGATTCAGACAACCCTTACGATAACGAATTCTGTCTGAATCGTTGATTACAGAGTGTCGCGTCTTTATGTACCGTCAAGCCCTTTGAGAGGTTATAAACTTAGATCTAAAGAAGCGCGCTTAAAGTCCTTTAGTGCTCAATAAAGTAACCATTTGCAACATCTATAGTGCATTTAATGAGAATTTAAGTTTAGTTTATAAATTTGCGCTTCATAATTCTTTCAGTCTAATAATGGTGAGTATGATGATGATGATGAGTATGATGATGATGATGATGATGATGATGATGATGATGATGATGATGATGATGATGATGATGATGATGATGATGATGATGATCATGATCATGATGATGATCATGATGATCATGATGATCATGATGATCATGATGATGATGATCATGATGATAATGATCATGACGACGACGATGATGCTGATGAGGATTGCAATAAATAATAATCGTAATTTTATATAATTTAAAATATTGCTATTTATTTTCTTTAGTTGCAAAAACATTGCTATATAATGTACTGTGTCTATGTTCAGTAGATATTTTTTTTATATAATTCTATTAACAAAATAATTATGGTTTATTTATCTATTCTCTTGGATTTGAATATCATCATTATTGAATAACAAGGCATCCATAGATGGTACGTAGCAATAATCTTTTTTGCTTAGCAACAACAGCAACGTTTAATGAATCGAATATGATATATATATATATAATTATATATATATATATATATATATATATATACCTTTTGTTAGACTGCGTCTACGTATACTTTCACTGTATGTAGTGTTTTCCTCACTGGTAAAAATCGTCACAATGCGGGCCACTATGGCCTGCATTGGGACACTACGTGGGGAGCATTGGGTCAAGCAACTGATCTTGTTCTAATCATGTTCAGTAGAGTGTAACAGATCATATTGCAGTTGAATATTGCAGATCATATTGCAGTTGATGATATTCTGTTTCACAAAATATCACAGTAAATTATTATAATTTTGTCCCTAGGTACCTCAGATCCACCAAAAATTAAAAACTTCTTATTAGTAGGGGATCATGTCCTTCATTGGGTCAATTTTTTCATTTTAATGCATAAAACTGATGTTAGTTGTAGTATGTATTTTATTGTTACAAAATAATATTAAATATACGTCTACTGAGGAGTCATAAAATATACAGCAAAACTATTAAGTTTAATTTTCTATAAATGGCCTGTATTGGGGCTGTGACCGGCTGTCCCAATGCAGGCCATGAGTGCATGTCACAATGTAGGCCACCAATGGCCGGTTACCTATTTTTCAGATAATACAAAAGGTAATATGCACTTGACCTCCAAATTTCACCATATGCTTCGCAATATACTGTCCTAAATAGTTCACAGAACTTTTCGGCTAAATTAGCACCAGATATTTAATACATTAACTTAGACTGTATGAGTAAAAATTTACTTTTTTAACATGAAAATGGAGATTTGCAGTATCTCTGTCAAAAGCTTTTTAATTCGCGGCATAAGACGCGTGATCATTCTCCACATGAAATACGTTCGATGGGCGACGCCACACGCGATAACCACGGCATAGATTCCACCACTGACCCAATGCAGGACATTCCTAGGTTTGAAACAGATTTATAAGACTCTGTCATCGTCTTCATTTCCTGTACCAGTTGAAGAATTCTTTTTGGCAGAGGGGTGCTGCAGCTGCCAAACAGGGCAAGAGTCAAAATGAAAGGAACAATTTGAAGGATCAAAATAGGGGCTCGAGAGAGTCGACGATGTTTTGGGTTTGAACTGGCGGGTTGTATAATACGGGCTTCTCAGTGGTTGAGATATTCTGGCCTTTCGCCAGATGACTATCTATTTTGTTAGTTCAGTTTATCTAATCGATTATTTTCTCTAAAACGCAGAGAATTCTCCTCATATAATGGAGAGATGAACTAAAAAAGCTAACCATTAGAGTAGACAGCAGACAGATATTAATTAGACAATAAGGAAGCGAAGGCTGAAGTGGATGCCTCATGCTCGTATGAATAAAAGACAGACAATCCAACCGAGTGATGAAGTGTGATGAAGTCTCCTTAAGAAAGAAAAAGAGTAGGACCAGGAATGATCACACTAAGAACCACCAGAGAATGATCCGAAATGAGGCAAAATAGACTGGCCATGAATAAAGATGAACGGAGGTAGGCTACCTGCCTTGGCAGATGTGCAGAAGAGGGATTATATACCATGCAAT
The DNA here is from genome assembly GCA_020284085.1 of Aporrectodea caliginosa. NCBI lineage: Eukaryota > Metazoa > Annelida > Clitellata > Crassiclitellata > Lumbricidae > Aporrectodea > Aporrectodea caliginosa. The sequence goes on from JACEVL010000780.1 coordinate 397,956, forward strand.
GCTGCGTGAAGTAAGTATTGTCATAACCCAAAGAATTCTATTGGGCGCGTTAACCTTCCTAAACTATAATTGTCTTGTTGTGCTTTCCAGAGGCAGGATTATGACTCCAATCCTCTGAAACCTTTTCGTTCTGCTTCGACATGGTCTACGCACGAAAGCTACGGTAAGCGACTATAAGAGAAGAGTCAGTCTATCGGTCACAATATCGACATTATCCTCTGCAATTCGTAAGCTGCACTTAGAAGAGATTGGACCAATATTGGTCATTTATCAACATAGGGTTAGGCCTGCTCATCTATTTACGAACTCGACTCGGACTCAGCTTAGGCGACTCGACTACATCCCTGCGCCTATCCAAGAACTCGCTTGACTTTTCCTGTCCAGTTAGCACCTTTAAACCCTGCCAAGAGAAAGAATCCACTTGCGCCACACAAGACTTCGATAGCACCGAGCACTACACAAAAACTTGAAAACGACGGCGATAGAGATAAGGTACTCTAAGAACGCATATTATGTCACATCAGAAGGCCGAAGAAAAATTATCCAACAGAATCCTCAGGCAACCCCCTATAATTGATCGAAAATGACACGCAAAAGAAGCATGCGGAATTTATTTAAATATTTTCGTTTATTCGTTTATTCAGACAATCCGGTTGACACACCGCAACCGGTTACAGTGTACAATTATGCAATTGAAACAATTCACAAGAACACAAATGACAGAAGACATAAATCTTAACTACTAACAGAGCAGACAGCCTGCAATACGCGGCGCCAATGGCAGCCTACAAAGCATGTCTACCCTACGGGGCTCGAACTCGGTACCTCTCGCTCTCCGTGCCAGATGTTAACCAAAGCGCTATCGGGCCCCCAAGCCACGTGCGCGTATAGGCCTACTCAGGGCTTATTCTAAGAAATTTTCTGAACTGCACAGGAAGGACGAATTAGGGGAGTGCCCCAGTGGGATCTAGGCAAAACCCTTGGTCAGGGGTTTGGCCCCCATTGATTTCAAACAGTCAGTGGCGTAACCAGGTCTTCCATAAAATTACGCAGTTTTGAAGAACTCTGAGGGGAGGGGTCTGGGAGGGGCTGTGCCTGGGGAGCCCTCTCCCCAGGGTAAGAAAAATTTTTATTTAGGGGTTTGTAATGGTGCATTTTGGAGACCAACTTTTGATTCAAAGTAATAACATTTTACATAAGTTCTTTGGAAAATTATAACTATAATTTCATAATTTGATTTTTAAAATGGGTTCAGCTGCAAAGTCCCAGCAACCAACGTAGACTAGAAACAGACAGACTCATCAGAGTGATTAACTAAAGCATAAGAAAATAAATTTATTTGTTGGTTTGTAATGGTCCATTTTGGAGACAATCTTTTTGGTTAAAAGTAATAACATTTTACATCAGGTCTTTGGCAAATTATGATTCATTCATTCATTAAAGAGATTTACATAGCGCCCCTTCAAGATTATCTACGTAGGAGCGCACCCGACCCAACTCCGAAGTCCGAACAGTCTTGAAGTTAGAATAGAACGTAATCTGAAGGGCTCTCGGCATTAGGCGTAGTGCCAAAGGAAGCCCATTCCAGATTGCAGGCCGGCAACAGAAAAAGCACGGCGCTGCAGAATAGAAGTCCGCGACCGGGAGACAAGAACCTCAGCCTGCCTAGAAGAGCGAGGAGAACCACGGTGCTGGATGCTGAGGGTGGTGCTCCTGTAGATAAACAGAGACCACATCAGCGCCAGACCAAGGAAGAGATCCGTTAAGCGATCCACTGTGGGAAAGGAAGCCAATGCAAGACATCCCGCATATAGTCAGTAACATGGCGGAATCTTGGGATGTAACCAATATAGCGTGCCGCCGAGTGTAAGACCCGAACCAAGCACCCAACCCGAGTCGCCGGAAAACCCACGCAGATGGCGCTGCAATAATCAAGACGGGAAACAACAAAGAAGTGGATAAGCATTAAGGCAGCATTAAAGGTAAAGGAACGGAATACCTCTCTAAGCTGACGCAGCTGGTATACACAATCGCGGCATAGCAGGCTGATATGCCGCGTGAACGTTAGTTCTTGGTCTAATGTGACACCAAGGTCCCGGACAAAGGATGAGAAAGCAATGGCGTACGGAGCTGAAATGCCGCCCGAGGCGAAGGAACGGTGATGGAGGTCGGAAACAATCAAGTCAAGAAAGTTACCAGAAAGGCCAAACGAGGTATAGGCGCCTAAGAATGATATCGTGATCGACGGTGTCAAACGCCGTGCTGACAGCAAATAATGCTAAGAGGATGACCTGTGACCTATCAATAGCCCCATAGATATCAGAGAGGAGGCGAACTAACAGGGTCTCCGTGGAGTGGCCCTTACGAAAACCAGATTGAAAAGTCGGCAGCAAATTGTCCTTATCAAGATACCTTAACATATACAGAAACCAACTTCATAAAGCTGCTGCTTTACGAGTGTCGCAATAGTTTCGCCAGTGGTGTCAAGCGTTGGCAAAACTTGGGATGACAGTTAGGCCCTATAAATTGTTCTTTTGCCACATGCTGAGAACCGGGTTATTCACGCTATCAACATATCTTATAAGCTGACCGATATCTGTTCGGTGCTCGCATCAAACAATAAAGTGTACAACCTAGCCGCACGACATTCTGCCACAATAATGTCTCGAACTCACAGGCCACACAGGTGGATCAGCTGATTTTTGAATCAACGGACTTATGTACTGGGTTTTGCGTGGACCAGATGACATTAGCTTACGATGATTTAATCTATAGTGTCGGTCTGTGATCGAAATTTCAGAAGTGCCACGAAATTTGCAGAGTCTTCACTATGTCGGCGAAGGGAAATGTTTTACTGACTGTACAGTAATAACGTCTGCACATTAGAAATTCAACGAATAATAGTAATCTAGAATGTCAAAAAGTAATCTAAACGGTTAAAAAAATTTGAGAGCTGCTAAAATCTTTACGCAGTTGCGTAATTGCGTAATGCTAGTTACGCACCTGCAAACAGTGATTCGCCTCATTTTGGCAATGTTTTAGTGCATATTAATATTTCAATTTTATGACTACTGCGTAGTGCATATATTTAACGGATTAGGACTTCTGGGACAAAGTCTGCAACGACTATGGGGCCTGGGGAGCGTCGTAAGCCCCCAGAGAGGTATGAGCCCATTTCAGCATAGCCACCGCCGACAACGAATCTTAGAGCATTTGCTGAGTGACTGTGACGCAGTCTTGGATGAGTTGCAGCTACAGCAAACAGTGATATATCTTTAATTTCAGCAAACACGACCAAGTTCTTTTTCCAATGTGATTTGGATACGCCAAACCCAAAATCAAACGATTCACACAGGCCTAGCCATTTATTCGGCGGTTGACTAGTCATGATCCTGGCAATTGAACAAAAATGTTAAAAATAATGTGACATGCATTGCATGACAGGGCAGTGTAGGCTAATGAATCTGAGTTTGATACTGATTTCACAGAATCACTTTCAATTAATTCATTTCTAACATTTGTATAGCGCCCCTTCTAGAAAACTACTCAGAGGCGCTCCCGACTCCAGCACGGCCAACAAGAACAGTTTTAAGGTGAGAAAAGAACACAGGAGAGAAGTTCCTAGGAAAGAGGCGAAGCTCCAGAGGGAGGCCATTCTAGGTCCCGAGGGAGCCACAGAACTATTTTGAAACTTCCTCTTGGTGCAAAGAACGGTAAAGTCTCCTCGCGTGGCCAATCTAAGTCCTTTAGGATTTGAAGCAGGAGACCCTGTTCAGATGAGCGGAGGTTCCAGATCGAGAGCCCCTAGCACTAAGGACAGGATATATATAGGCAGGAACGAGATCCAATATGCAGCGCCAGACTAGGGCATCTAACCTAAAGGAATTCTCTGCTCAGAGGGGAGCCAGTGGAGAACATCGCGCATGTAACTAGAGACATGGCCAAATTTTGTCTGTATGCGGCCGACAAGGCGGGCAGCAGAACGCAAGATCCTTTCCAAGCACCCCAGTCGAACAGCCTGGGAGGCCAGCGTACAGCTAGCAATAGTAGTCAAGTCTGATCTGATAATCTAAGCGCAGAATATACCATAGAAATCCAAGTCGTTAGCCTACATTGTCCTGCCATGCTATGCATGTTACATTATCTTACAAGACACTAATAAATCTAACTTCTGTGACTGGAATCGATGGATGTCCTCAATAGGTTCAATTTCAAACCAACTAGACTACTATTAGGGAAGAATTCGAAGGTTAAATATTTAATAGTATTACACTTAAGCTAACGTTAAAAGTAGACTTAGTAGAGTAAAACCTGGCTGGGACAAAACACTAAAACATTTGGGACAAATCTTACAACTACAGGGACATTTACCCCTGCAGTATTAAATGGTACAGCTAAAATATGCACACCAAAAGCAAACAAAAAAGTTGGTTAAATGCAAGGGTTTCAAATTTTTTCAATGGTGAGTCAGTGGTAGTTTTTTCCAGAAAGTGGCGGGCCACGGTGCCAAAGGCGTCTGAGCAAAACAGAGTGGTGATCTGGGAAGGGGCTCAGGAAGCCAGTCCCCAGAAAATGTTTGCGACACTAAATCTGAAATTGTGCATTTTTACCATGCAGACAGTCTAATAATTAGGCTTATAAAATCTTAATTTTGATCTTCGTTGTCAGTCACGGACATCACTTAAAACTTATTAAACCTTGCAAGCAATGCTAGATTCCAAGTATTGTACATACAGAACTCAATAATGACACATTTTAACTGTTATATCAAAATATTTAGTTTTTAGGTAGGCTCCGCGGGCGAGAAACATCACCGGGCCGTCAGCGGGCCAGTTCTTTGAGTTTCTTGGTCTAATGCGAAATTTAGTTTCTGGAATGCGACGACCATTTTGGTCAAGATAACACCACCACTGTTGCAGAACCAAAAGCATTTTCATCTCTGAAGTTAATTATGCCCGCTTAAGTGTGGAATAGAGTTCGGAAGTTGGGAGACGCTATATGCATTTGCGATTTTTCTTGTAGTCCTGTATGCCTTGCCAAGTTGCAGACGCAAAAGCAAGAAAGCCCTATGGTCCGACTTACTGTTTCGTTTTCGATTTTTCTATGTAACAAACTGCAACTGCAATTACTGTTTGCGTTTAATCTCGTTTCACTAATGCTATTTTGATTCTATCGGAATCGCGAACCAGCAGCTTAGTTTAAATATTCGTCATCTCTCCCTTCAACTGCAGCAACAGTTACTGTGTCCTATCAGGCCTTCCTTCATCAATCTTCCAACTCCTATCCTCAGTTCTACACACTGCGATCGCCTAATTAAACGTCTTTGACCCAGAGATCACATCACAGCTACATTGCAACAACTTAACTGGCTCCCATTCGCGCCCTCATCGCCTTCTAAATCATGTATCACATCCGCTCTGAAATCTCTCCGTCATACATGGCATCCATGGTTACGCTGTGTTCTGTTTCCAATGCGCTACTAGAAGAATCCAATCGTACACGCGAAAGGATTTTACCATAGGCCTACTTCGCACAAGCCGGAAATTTGGAAATCGGTCTTCCTCGGGCTCAGGACCCTTAGAATGGAATGGTCTTCCAGCTTCAGTTCCCCAGTGCACATCTGTTGCTCAATTCAAATCAAAATTAAAAAGCCATCTATTCAAATTGCACTCTGACTAGGAATGTAGCAAAACGAGCTCTCGTGCAAATCTTGTCTTGTTAAAGCGCGTTGTAAACGTTCATTTGTCATGCATTGTATTGTCTTTATCTGTATTTGTGTATCTTGTGCCAGAGGCGCAATCAATAGAAGTTTAAAAGTTAATTAACTGCCCTTAAACGTGTCTTATATTTTTACCAGTAGCTTAATTATTAGCTACTTTTGTTGGTTTGTTCAATTAGATATTAGATCTACAAAAGTAACCTGCGTCGACAACGTACAGGCAATGCGTCGGTTAGGTATACCTCAGTGCAGTTAATATTATTGTCATCGGCATATTGGTGTAGCCGCGTTGTGTACTCCATTGCGATATTGTTGATTTACTGTCTATTAAAAGACATAAAATAGAGTGCAAACATATAAGTTCTTATCGTGCTGTCACATCTAGAGGATTGCAGCGTTTCAAAGGTTGAAGTTTAATGCCTTTTAATTGACGTACTGAATTGTGTAGGCCTAATTGTTTTCAGAAACATTGGACAGCGGATTGTCAGGAATCTACCCTTCTGAAGGAGCCCCAAGTGAAATGGTTTCAGACCATGAGGTAAAACGTCGCTCGCACGCATAGTAAGATTAAACAGCATTGATCTCGGTTAGTAGACCCTACTTTATGCCTACTGAGTGACCGTTTGAAATAACTCTGATACCCACGCAGTATTTCTGCGATGAGTTAATGAGTAGCAACCACCATCCATCTCAGCCTCTGTCTATCTGTCTGAGCTGTGAATCTAGATTTGGAACCGAAGCTCACCGTACCTGCCTCACCGAGTTTGTTTTGACGACGACGACGAAAAATGATGATGATGATGATGATGACGTATAGGCCTGTAATGTACTTGCTTATTTGTACAGTGCGTGTGAATGATCTCTCCACAAGTGCCAGAGCATGGTCATCTAACTGATCTTAAAACTCGGAGAATGTGCGTCTTGAAATGTTCACGATGACGACGATTAATACGCTTTTAAAGTCAATTTTTAAAACTGACGACAGCCGTATCTTAAGTACGACGTCTCTGTGAAAAACAAAGTTCTGTAAAACAAACGGCTGAGCCACTTTGTACTTTGCATTTGTGAAACTTCTTATCTGCGCTGACAAAAAGCCTGTTCATCTTGCTCAACCGAAACTTTGCTTTCGATATCTAGTAAATGAAATCATAGCAATAAGTTTGTCTTCGAGCTGTGAATATTACAGACACGTAGAAGGACTTGATAGGACAGTTAAGGAACTTCATAAAAGAATTAAGACACTTTATGGCTCTCTTTGACGTTAGCTCAACATTTGACTCAGTCGACCACTCTATCCTCCTTCAGAGCCTCTCTGTCTCTTTTGGATTGGCTATAGTAAACCATTAGAATGGTTTTCGCTTTGTCTTCAGTTCTCACTGATCGCACTGAATGTGTTATTGCTGGCTCCTCTAGGTCCCGCTGGGTCCCTGCTCCATATGGTGTCCACCAGGGATCGGTTTTGGGCCCTTTGCTCTACATTCTTTACACGTCTGATGTTAGATCCCTACTACGGTCATGTGGACTCTTGCACCAGCTATATGCTGATGACATACAAGCATACGTCCACTGCCGTGCAGTGATGTTGATGCAGTGGCCTCTGTTGGGCTGATGTACCGTGCCATTGATGCCCTTTCTGGTTGGATGGCCTCAAATCGCTTGCTTTGGAACAAATCCAAAACCCAGTTCATTTGGCTTGGTGGTCGCAGACAGCTGGTTGGTGTAGACCTACACCTGTTGACCAAAACCTTCCCAAGTTGCCTTCTCGCTTACTGTTTGCGACCTGGGGGTGACACTTGACCAAGAACTTAGTCTATCCGCGTCTTTTACGCAATAACAAATAATCCACCGCTTGTACTACACGGACTTATGCCCCCAATTAAGCTGACTCCATACTCACTGCACCGAAGAGCCCACAATAGAGAAATACCATATGTTGACGGTCTGACGCACAGTACATTTGCAATGCGGATGTTTTATGCAGGCGTTTTCAGCCAGGGATAGGTGACCTCCAGGCAATTTTTATGGATAATTAGGCTTACCTAACACATAAATGCGATTCATATGTAAACAAAATGCGGTTAGCAACTGGTGTTATAAAGGATAGACTTACTTTACTTACTTACTTACCTTTCGCAGCGTGTCAACTTGGTCACACAAAGCTCTTACTATCAACTCCGTCAGTTGCGTGTTGTCCTGTAGTCCCCTCCCACGACGCTGCTGTGGTCCATTTTCACGCATTTGTCATCAGCAGATCATTTATCATTGCTGCTTGAGTCTTGCTAGTCGCCCATCTGGCTTAATAGGGCGTCTTGACCGGGTCCTTCGTTATGCTGCTCGACTTATTGGTCATATTCCAAAATATGCCCCAGTTTCTGCTTATATGCACAATGTTTTATACTGGCTTCCTGCCTCGCAACGCATCTCGTATAAGATAGCAGCACTTGTCTGGCGGTGTCTCACTGGTAGTGCTCCGTCCTATTTATAAATCTGATCGATGTTGCCCGGTCGTCTCAGACTTAGCCTCCCTTCGAGCCCTGCACTTTTCGGCTAAGGGGGAGCCCTTGGTACCTCGGGCCCATTCTACGCTCAGACAGCGTCGAACTTTCTCGGTTGTTGGCCCCTCCACCTGGAATGGGCTCCCGCTTGCTCTACGCTTACTGCTCGGAATAATTTGCCTGCTTTCTACCAATTGCTTAAGTCCTTTCTGTTTGGCCGTGGCTGGGCTGTGAGCGCCTCTGAGTAGGCTTTTTGAAGAGGCGCTATATAAATTTTCGGAATGAATGAATGAATGAATAAAAGGACTTGATGTGAGAAATTTACAGTAGACATACAGAATTCTTCAATTAACGTGACATTAACTTGTGCACTATAATAACCCTATTGGACGGATATCCTGTAGGATCTGTAAAATGGGATCTGCTAAAGCTTTAAAGCAAATCGACACAGTTCTTTGCGTTGATTTAGAGGCCATTTTAAGTTATCCTACACAGATGTAAGTTTCGGACCGCATTTTATTGTGCCAGAGAACGTGGTGATCTGCATACTGCTGCATTTTGTTATAGCCTAACTTTAATGAACTATATACATGTATATTCGTTTATTGAAACCTGAGTGACAAACCTCATTCAGTGAGAATGAGTGAGAAACTAGCAGATGTTTTTATAAAATTCATCGATTTAAATATCTGATACAGGAAGACGGCTCGAAGACTGAGGCACCACCTCTGCCTCAAAGACTTCGAAATCAGCATGCTTCTTCCAGTGCTACTGGCCCAGGTAATCATATTTAAGACCCACTTGAAAGCATCTACATTCTACACTAAAATTCGAAACTTCGATTTCAAATAATGTCACATTAATACAGTACTTATATTTATCAGATCAGGTTTTGTAGCTTAGGCTACTATCTAGTCTGTTCGATTTGTTTCAAAAGAGCCAGTGTATAATGAAGACGTTCGTATCACTTACTGGCTGATGTTGTTGCTACATAACACAGTTATACAACTATAGTCAGAGAACCATTTGAAGCAGGTATGACTGGAGTGTCTTTTTATCCAACAAACTCTATGGAGTAAGACTAAGAGTATGCAGATACTCAGTTACGTGTCCAGCTAATTTCAATTTGGAATTGTTTTAGTCAAAGTACTGACCATGAATCACTGCGTTTTGAGAGAAGCGAAAAAACTCGATATTGTCAATAGTGAGAGCCATGGATACTGCGGGCTACTGGAAGAACAATTTATGAGGGATTTATGCCTATGTGTAGTAGGGTGGTCCAAAAATATAAAGGTTGGAAATTCATATCTCCACAAGGCTGCCTTTGTTCCATATGCTATTAGTGATTTATTTGCCAAGTTTGAAAAAAAATTAAACGATGTTTACTGGTACCAACTTTCTGCAACCGTTTTAATTAAACATTGAAAAAAACGCCTCAACAGTACATCGAGTACAATTATCAGGTTTAACCTTCGCAGGACGGAGATGGGTAAATAATTACCCCAGTTTGGATGCTGATTGCGGAGCAACCGTAGGCAGTAATACCTTGACGTTCCATGTGTTTACAAGTTACGACCAATTACATAATCTGACACCAAAGCCAGACAAATGTCATGTTGTTGGAAGAAGATTTTCGAGTCCAAAGTGTCATGGGGTATGTCCTGGGTAAATATTTACCCCTCTTCGTCCTCGACGTCGTTATTTTTAGTCCCTAGTGAATATGTATTTCTCAAAGATATTAGTTCATAAGTAACCTGTAATCAGAAATGAGGTATTGAATCTACCGTACAATTGAATTGCAATAGTTGTAATAATTTTGGAGAGTTTACTTTTCAAAATGGCGGCCAATATAAAACACAAACATGTGCATATCTAAGCTCACAAGTAAGGTAGATTAACAAATTAAGTGTCGAATTTAATATTTTCCAGGGCGAGGATTCGATTCACGGTAGCGGCAAAAATGTGCGAGTATTACTTTCCAAGATGGCGGCCATTATGGCCGCCAAAACACAAAAATATGTATATGTCAGCGCCTAGGTAAGATAGAAAAACAAATTATATGTCGAATGTACCATTTTTAAGGTCAAAGAATCGATTTCTCGTACTGGCAAATGTGTGGGATTGTTACTACCCAAGATGGCTGCCAATATGGCCGCCAAAACACAAAAATGTGTATATCTCGGCTTATATTTCTAATTTTGCGGCCATTTTTGCCGCCATCTTGGATAAGAGTATTCCCACACTATTGACACTGTGAGATATCGATTCCTTGACATCGAAAATATTATATTCGACACTTCATTTGTAATTGTGGCTTACCTATGAGGTGAGATGTACATAGTTTTCTCTTGACGGATATACTGTTCGCCATCTTGGAAAGTAGCACTCGCAAACTATTGCCGATACCAAAAATTGAACCCTGGACCTCGAAAATATTAGATTCGACACTCCATTATTTGTTTTTCTAGCTTACCTATGAGCTGAGAAATACATAGATGTCTTTAGGTGGCCATATTGGGCGCCATCTTGGAAATTACCACTCGCTCACTATTGCCACTTCGAGGGATCGATTCCTTGACATCGAAAATATTAAATTCGAGTCTTCACTTAATATTCTAGGCTACCTATGAGCTGAGACATACATATTTTTTGTGTTTTGGCGGCGATATTGGCCGCCATCTTGGATAGTAGTATTTTCACACTACTGACACCACAAGAAATCGATTCCTTGATATCGAAAATATTACACTCGAAAGACAATTTGTTACTGAATCTTACCTACGAGCTGAGATCTACACATTTTTTTGTTTTGGCGGCCATATTGGACGTCATCTTGGATACTGGCATTCCCATACTGTTGCTACTGCGATAAATCGATTCCTTGACCTTTAAAATATTACATTCGACACATACTTTGTTATTGTATCTTACCTATGAGCTGACATACACATATTTTTGTGTTTTAGCGCAAATATTGGCCGCCATCTTGGATACTAGTATTCCCACACTATTGCTTCTGCGATAAATCCATTCCTTGATCTTGGAACTATTAGAATCGATTCTTCATTTTTTATTGTACCTTACCTATGAGCTGAGATATGACAAAATTCTTTGGGGTAAAAAATTACCCCTCTCCGTCCTCCGTGTATCGTAAAATGTCTTCGTCCTGCGAAGGTTAAACAGATATTGTCATTAAAAATGTGAAACAGTCTATTAATGCTATTAAATTAATGTAAAATTATTGACAGTCTTACAAAAATTGAATTATAACATGGACAATTGGTGATGTTCTTTATTGTTCTTAAAACTTTAGACTGAGATCTGCTTTCGTTGGGACTGGAAATTATCTTCGGTGGTTGGCCACTAGCTGCAATAGATACTGCTTTTGAGTTTCATCCTTTGTCAAGGCTGCATTATATGATTGGATAAAGGCAACCCCTCTTTCTGCACAATCATTTACGACCTTGAGTAGTCTGACCTTTTCTTTGTGCGCCTGAAAAGTTCGGTTCAACGGCCAAAGAGCCGGTTCCTTTTACAAATACGTCATGGCTTCTTCGTGGCCATTTTATGCAAGCAGGCTGGAAGTAGATTGAATGATGGGAGTCTCTTGGGTGCTCTTAACGCACTTCTCCTTTCTGGCTGCTTGCTTGGCATTTCTGAAGTTTTCCATGTCTCCCTAGTCGTCAAACATCTGTCTATGCCAGACGTGCTGGAAGTTGATGTGTTTTCTGGAGAAATGTTTTGTCTTCATAATTTTTCATGGCATGAAGAGCATCTTTTGTGGAGATAGCGCACAGTTCGTCCAGATTAGCCTTTAACATATCTTCCTTGTATCTGCAAGAGTCTTTTTACGTCAAACTGTGCATTTTAAGCACACAATTATTATACTCGTCATACAGTTTTGCGGAGCATTGTTACTACAGAGTCTGCTTGCTGGGCTGGAATCCGAGCCTCTGCCCAGAGCCCCAGATGGGTAGGGCAGCATCCATTCTCACTTTAGCACGTGGCGCAATTGTTAGTCCCTCTTCTGGTGAAACCTAACGTTTTTTAAATAGTCATGTCATTAATGTAAAATTTTGTCAATACTTATTGCAAAGGAACGATGGCACATGAACAAATATTTAATACTGATCTTAGTTCACACCTCTTACTCAAGACCAATATCATAGTATATTACTAATAAATAAATGATATTTACCTCAGGTGACTGAATAACATAGCTACACATTCACAAACTTTACACATTTATTTCTATTAGAATTTTAATACTTGGAATTTACCAATAATTGTTTCATTTATCATTTTTACTGTTAACTACAATGTGGTATACCATCTGTAGCAAGGCCTTTGTTATTTAAATTACAGTTGTTTAATTTGATATCAAATTGTGAATTTAAATCTAAGCTTAAAAAATCAATTGTTTAAACTAATTGCAAATACTAGAAATATTTTGTTATTGTGAAGCTTTGTCTCTTGGAATTATTATTAATAATTATTATTGTGATTGCCAACATAGTAGTCCCCATCTGGTGACTGGATATTTCATTGCTAATTAATCACGATTCACGAATAAACACAATATTAAACGTCAAAATTATATTCATGAAATAGTCCACATTCACTGAAAGTTTACCCAATAGGTAGGTCTAAATAATTATTGTGCGCTGTGAGAATCCTTTATAATTCGAAAATCAAAAATCAAACATTGATATTTGAGGTGCTATTTGGTTGCTACCCATAAACATGTTCCAATTCAGTTCAAATTTTTCATGTGGATAGGGCCTACCTATAAATTCGACACGCATGTTAACCACATCATCATTAAGGCTATAGGCAGTCGATGTATGCCCTCCGCGTTCTAACAGCACATGGGTTAAGGGCCAATCTCTGAGTGATGTAACAAATGCAACCATGCACAGTGACACGGATGCTCTATGCGGCTCCGGTGTAGGAGGCAGGGTGGACTCTATGCACATTTTGTACTCTAGAGTCCATGATGCCTATTATAGGCATCATGGACTCTAGAGTCCACGGTTCCTATAGGCACCGTGGACTCTAGAGTACAGCATACCCAAACACGACAGTAGGAGGCAGGGTGGACTCTAGGCATATTTTGTACTCTAGACTAGAGTACACGATACCTACATGTATAGGCACCGTGAACTCTAGAGTGCAATTAAATTAAATTAATCGTAATCGTAATCTCCAAACTTCTATAGCGCCACTCGAAAGCCAAGTGAAGGACACCAGCTTATTCATGAGCGCTGCATCTAATCAGAGGGGTTGTCCAAAAGAGTAGTCCAGTTTCCAGAGGATCAGCAGATGTTAATGTGGGAGTCTTTTAGGTCGAGGATTGGAAGGTACAAGAAGAGACGATAGTTTTAAACAATATTTTATAAACATTTCATAGCACGAGCGGGACGCGTGACGCCCTCAAGATCAGCATAACCCAACTTAACAACCAGCCTATATAGCAACCAACCTCCGTATCATTTGACCTTCTTGGATTGGATCCACAGTTTAACGGCAGCTTATGACAACATAGGCCGTTGCCGCCGACAAAGATTGGTTTTGGCATATTACAGCTCTGACCTTCTTACACAACCATTCTTCTTATATATATATATATATATATATATATATATATATATATATATATATATATATATATATATATATATATATATAAGAAGAATGAGTTGTTAATATATATATATATATATATATATATATATATCTTCCTTGCTAAAACAGACTGACAAACCGCAACGAGTTACATAATGGAAAGGCAGACAAATCTAATATGTGGGGTACAGTTGCTGGTGGGTACTTTACCGTTCGTTGAAAGTGAGCAACCAACCTTTGTAGCAAGCAGCCTCGACGTCACCCTCAACCTCTTTAGCACCCAGTTTCAAAGTCAGACTCATCCTCTTTACCAGCCAGCCCATTAACAACCGGCCTCTTTAGCAACCTCCTTAGTAAACCAACCGTCTTTATTTAGCAACCAGCCTTCTTAACCCTCAGGTTACCAAGGTTTTTTTGCGACATCGACTACCAAGGGGGGGGTTGAGAAACCCCCACTGGATTTCGTGTTTGGTTTCACATATCATAACTTGTAATACAGCATTGGATTCAGCATTCATTTCTGCACAGAATGGTATATTTAGTTGTACATTATGTGAATGCACCTCGAAATTACATCACTTTTAACAACGGAACCCCTTAACCCATTAGTGCCTGAATTTTTATTTTTTCATGAAAGTATGAAAATAACTTTATTTCTTCCTTGTGAAAATCAGTGCCAAACACTTTTCGGCTTAAAATTTGTTTTTACCATTTATTTGCAATTTTTACTTTCCGTCCCCGTTTTGGGGACGCTAGGCACAAATGGGTACGGTTCGTACACGTGAAGTTTCAAGGCTGGCATAAATCAACTATTAAGGTTTCATGCATGTAATCAAAAAGATAAGCATACCAGTAGCTAAACACATACTTGCAGATATCAAACTCATTATCTGGTATAATTATGATGATCGATGGTCAAGTAATCAAGGAAAACTGTACAATAATGATGACCATAATGTATGTCAAGCTGGTTTGTTGATTATTTTGGAACAAAACTTATTATTATTGCAAAGGGTGTTTATGTGGCTATCATGGCAAGAGAAATAGCAGTTCTACAGCAGTTCTAAGTAACAGTTCTTGCCTACTGGATGAATATAGTGAAACAATTCTGATGAATGTCCGGATGTCCCGATGTCACATTTGCGGCAAATGTTCCTTGCACTTACACAGCAGACACCACAGCAACGAATCGATTATCTTTTTGATTACATTCATTCTATCAGTGCGAATATCTGATGGCACTCAATCTACAACAGCTTTCAGTCAAGTAAGAGGAAGGCCAACAGCTGCACGTCCAGCAATCTACTGCTAGTAGAACCCAGTGAATATGTCATGAAGTTCCAACTGGTCCAAGGTCGGCGCATAGCTGGAGCAGTGCGTTGGTATAGGATCCAAGAGTTTTATATTGCCACATCCAGGCAACGAGAGCCCACAAAGCACCATTTTCTGGAAATGACAGATATGCTGTATGTGCTGATGTTCTGGTTCATCTTATCAAGTTATCATGTGTCTGTTGGTGTAGTCGATAATATATTCCTGGCCACTGATCTATGTATCCAAGATACACATACATTCCTACATATGTTTATATACGTATAAATATACATCCATACATATATATCCATACATATATATATCGGTTTACGTTGTGATGCTGTATTCAGCCGTTTTCACACAGATTACGCGTATTATTATTTATTTTGATCACTTCCGGTTTTCAAAAGACAAACATGTAAGTACGCAAATGAAGCCCTACATTCCTCTAAAGAATGGTATATTTGTTTCTCTTCCAGGAATATAAAATGAATACGCTACCGTCAAAAACTAAGGGGGGAGTCCTTCCATTCAGCCATTTTTCATGCATATTACGCATATTATTTATTTTGATCACTTCCGGTTTTCAAAAGACAAATATCTAAGTATGCAAATGAAGCCCTGCATTCCCTCTAAAGAATGGTATATTTGTTTCTCTTCCAGGAAGAAAAATGAGCACGCTATAGACGAAAAACTAAGGGGGTCGTATCAACCTCCCTCTGGTACCTCGGGTATATCGGGTGTAACTTTTGAATGGCGTAAGATATCACAATGATGTTTACCTCAAAATGTGCGCAAATGATCCTGCTACAGCTACCTAAATTATCAAAATTATATTCCACATGGAACAAGTTTTCGAAGCAAAAAACCTAGGGGGGTCGTAATAACCCCCCTTGGTAGCCCGAGGGTTAACAGCCAAACTTCTTAACAACCAGTCGCAAGGTCAGCCTCAACCTCTTTAGCAGCCACCTTCAATGTAGGTCTAGGCATCTTTAGCAGCCAGCCTCAGTCTCTTTAGCAACCGTCCTTAGCAACCAGCCACATTAGCAACCAGTCTCCTTGGCAGCCAACCTCCCTTCACAACAATGAGCCTCTGTAGCTACCGCCCTTCATAGCAGCCAATCTCCTAAGCAACTGTCTTCCTTAGCAACCGCCTACTTTATCAACCGTCCTGCTTAGCAACAAGTCTTCCTTAGCAACCGCCTTTCTTAGCAAACAAGTCTGAGGCTGACATTGAAGTTAGTTTCTAAGAAGATTAGCTGCTAGAAAGGCTGGTTGCTAAGGAGGCTGGTTTTTAAGGAAGCTCGTTGTTTAGACGCTCTGTAGCTAACGACGTTGGGCTCACCTTGACACTAATTGTAAGGGAGATTGGTTGCCTAGAACATTGGTTGCTGAAGGCCGGTTGCTAAGAAGGTTGGTTGCTAAGAAGATTGGTTACTAAGAAGATTGGTTGCTAAGTTGTGCGGTTTCCAAAGACGCTGGTTGTTAATGATGCTGAGGTTGACCTTGAAGCTTGCTGTTAACATGATTGGTTGCTTAGAACATTGGTTGTTAAGGAGACTGGTTGCTAAGGAGTGTCAGTGCTGTCAGTGTTATTTCAGCTATGGTTTTTCAGTTACAGTTATAGTTATCTAATTTATGATTTTTCAGTTAAAGTTATAGTTAAAGTTAACTGAAATCAGATTTTTCAGTTTCAGTTATTTTTTTATTTTTCAGTTACAGTTTCAGTTATTTCTCTTTATTTTTCAGTTATAGCATCAGTTATTTTTTTAACAAGTCATGACTAATGACACACTGACCACAAGTATAATTCTCAAGTATAATTCTGAACAGTTACCGAAAATATTTACGCAGCAAATCAATGCGATTTAACGTATTGTCGGTTTACTTTAAAGAAAACACGACATTCCAGATTGACACTTACTCTGTTCCGACAATTAGCGTGCCACACTCGTGGTTTTCAACGTCCTTGCCAGCAACGGTGTGAACACAACATCGACTTTTGTCGTCTGCGGCTTCGTAAACAAAATGTTCCCACACACCACTTTCTACTTTTCGACCACTACTTGGCTTAAACATTATTCTCGTAGTCGTGGATTGCTTTACGAATTTACGGTTTAGCGCCAACACAACACAACGAAAGGAAAAGGAATAATTTAGCCTCTACAATTATGATTAGATGAATAATTGCTTCACTTTCGATAAATTAAACTAGAAAATTTCATAAGGTATTAATTGATGTCTTGTATATTTGTTATTAAAAACTATAGCTGCTTTCAATTTCGCTACCAGTTTAAAGTCTTAAAATGTTTAAATACCTACATAAATTACCTACATAATTTCTATGGCCAAACTGGAGTATGCAATGCCTAAAGTAGTGTGGAATCTAAGGTACAAAATTACCTACAGAGAGTACGATGTACCAAAGTATAATGTACTCTAGAGTACGTTGTACCTAGATATGATGTACTATATATAGAGTACGTTGTGCCTAGGTATTATGTACTCTAGAGTACGTTGTGCCTAGGTATGATGTACTCTAGAGTACGTTGTGCCTTGGTATAATGTACTCTAGAGTACGTTTTACCTAGGTATTATGTACTCTAGAGTACGTTGTGCCTAAGTAGGATGTACTCTGCAGTCACCTTGTCACCTTGTGCCATCAGTTCGTGGAACTCTAGCGACCGTCGTGACCAGCTTCCTCCAATCCTCCCTGCTTCGTACCACGTCCCTTAGTTGTGCAAGGCTCATCGCTGTCCTCCTATGTATCTCCTCCATCCAGCGAGTTCTCGGCCGACCCCTACTCCTCCTCCCCTACCCGCACGCCAGCATCATCTCCTTCTCCAATCCCTCTGCTCTCATTACGTGCCCAAAGTACATCAATTTCTGTCTGATGGCCCTTTGTTGCAGTGTCAAGTCTCCTCTTAGTTGCCCTATTTCCTGGATGACAGATTCATTTGTTCTCTTTTCTGTCCACGATATCCCCAGCAATTTTCTCCATATCCACATTTCGCATGCATCAATCTTATCTTCTGTCGCTTTTGTTTTTGTCCACGTCTCGCATCCGTATAACACTATCGGGAAAATCATTGCTTTCACCAACCCTGCCTTTGTCTCCATACTCACATGCCTGTCTCTCCATATCTGTCCCAATCCATGCATTGCTGATTTCCCTAGTATTATTCTGCGTCTCACCTCTGTCTCACATCTACCCTCTCTT
Organism: Aporrectodea caliginosa; assembly: GCA_020284085.1. Lineage (NCBI taxonomy): Eukaryota > Metazoa > Annelida > Clitellata > Crassiclitellata > Lumbricidae > Aporrectodea > Aporrectodea caliginosa. The sequence continues at coordinate 416,329 of JACEVL010000780.1, forward strand.
TCGATCATTGAGCCCAGAAACGAAAAACTCGTTACGACCTGTATTTCCTCTCCATCTATTTCGAAAGTTTCCCACTCTGCCGTTGTCATAATCTTGGTCTTCTTGATATTGAAGTATAACCCAGCCTTCTCGCTTTCCCTCCTCAGTCTCTTTATTAGTTCTGCTAGGTCTTCCTTTCTCCCAGCCAAAAGCGGTGTGTCGTCCGCATATCTTAGATTATTCAGTATCTGTCCTGCTATCTTCACTCCTTCATCCGCCGTTTCCAGCTCTGCCATTCGAATTATCCTTTCAGCATATAGGTTGAACAAGATCGGAGAGAGTATGCATCCCTGTCTCACTCCCTTCCCTATCTTGAATTTTCCAGTGTCGCCGTGTTCCGTCCTGACAACTGCCTCCTGATTTTCATATAAGCTTTTAGGCAGCATGATGAGATGCGTTGGTATTCCCATCTCTGCAGTAGGATTTGATAAATTTGATGAATAACTTGCTTCACCTCCGATAAATTAAACTATAAAATTTTCATAAGGTTTTTAATTTTTTTTATATTTAATATTAAAAATATAGTTACTGTTAATTTCGCTACTATTTTAGAGTCTTTAATTTTTAAATATGTAACTTCTATGGCTTTACTAGAGTACGCAATGCCCGCGGTATACAGTGTGGAATCTGGGGTACATGATGTTCTCGACAGTACGTTGAGCCTAGAGTACACCTTACCTGCATAGAGTACATTATGCCTGGATGTGGGTTAGGCATTTCGTACTCTAGTGTCCGAGGTACCTATAGGCGCGGTGGACTCTAGAGTACGTTGTGCCTAGGTATGATGTACTCTAGAGTACGTTTTAGCCTAGAGTCCACCTTACCTGCCACACCGGCGTGGTGGGGCTTCGTGGGGAGAGGGACGCACTCGTCTTCAGGCAACTATGCGGCGACTGGTCCGGTCTCGATATCTACCGGAATCCTACCAAAGTTTCGTGCAACTATGCCAAAAAGCAGACTCCAACCTCTTTTCTACCATCGTCAGCAACCCTGCACATGTATTACATCAGCTGTTGCCTCCCGTGAAAACTGTTTCATACTCGCTACGCGCCAGAACCCACGATAAAATAATACCTAAGGCAAACTCTCTATCTCGTAAAACATTTGTCACACGGATGCTTTATACTTAATTTTTAAAATCTATTTGATGATCATTGTACACCAAAATGCGGTTAGCGGTTGGTTTTTCAATAAAGGATATACTTACTTACTTATGTGGAATAAGGGCAGCCTTGTGGAGCAGCATTATAATAAAAAAAATTGTACATGTAATCTTGGACCACCCTAATGTGTAGCTTAAATGGAAGCATGGTAATTAATAAGAATATTTCTCTTATCATTACCATCGTACTATTTGTAGGTATGTAAACAAATATTTTGCTTACTTGTTTACTTTTATAAATATTCATGAAAATCGTAGTATGTTTGGCCCAGAAGCATTTGTTGAGCAGCTGACAATCAACGACTTGACATAGTATAAAGTTGGCGAAGCTGTTACTACCAGCTCCGCCAGCTGCGTGTTGTGCTCAGATCTCTCTCTCATGATGCTGCCGTTGTTCTTGTTCATGCCTTTGTTACCAGCAGAGTTGATAACTGTAGTTCGATTCTCGCTGGTCTTCCTTCTGGCCTAATAAGCCGTCTTGACCGGGTCCTCCGCACAGCTGCCCGACTTATTGGTCGTATTCCAAAATACTCTTCAGTCTCTGCTTACATGCGCGATGTTCTGCACTGGCTTCCTGCCTCGCAGCGCATCTCTTACAGGATAGCAGCCTTAGTTTGGCGGTGCCTTGCTGGCTGTGCTCCATCATACCTTTCTGGCCTCTGTCGTCCTGTCTCTGACCTAGCCCCCCGTCGGGCTCTGCGTTCCTCGGCCAAGGGAGAGCTCCTTGTCCCCCGGGCCCGTTTATGTCTCAAGCAGCGCCGAGCCTTTTCGGTTGTTGGGCCCTCAACCTGGAATGGGCTCCCACTTAAGCTGCGCTTGATGCCTCGCAGCAATTTGCCTGCTTACTGTGCCGCCTTCTCAAGTCTTCTCTGTTTAGCCGTGGCTGGGCTGGGAGCGCCTCTGAGTAGGTTCCTTGAAGGGGCGCTATATAAATGCTCGGAATGAATGAATGAATGAATGAATGAAAGTTATTGAGTAGTATTTTGCATTCTGTCTGTCTCTACATCTATTTCCTGGTTTGTCTTTTCATTTCATTTCTGCTTTTGTTTTGGGTTGTTGCCTGTCATGTGGTAGCATAGTTTCATTTCCATGTCTGTCAACAGATATGTTGGAACCGGTGTATAAGCCGCGCTTGTGCCACATTAAGGAGCGGGATGATGGAAAAGGCTTCGGCTTCAACTTGCAGGCGGAAAAGGGCAAACCCGACTATTTCATAGGCAGCATCGATCCTGGATCACCAGCCGAAGCGGCTGGGCTTCGCGACGATGATCGCCTTATCGAGGTCAATGGTGTCAACGTGGAAAACAGCAGCCATAATGATGTGGTTTTGAAAATAAAGGCCATACCAAACGAAACAACACTCCTTGTTATCGAGAAGGCTGGTTACGAGCATTACTATGCCAAGGGCGTCGTGGTTACGGCCGGCATGCTGACGTCTGTCAGTCGAAGTAGTAATAGCAGTGATCACAATTCGTCTGCAGGTATTCGTAATCATAATCGTAATTGTAAACTCGAGATTTCTAGAGCGCCCACAAAACGAAGTCGCGGGAACCAGCTTATGCACAGGCGCTCAATCAACACAAAATCGATAGGCAGGGGTCATGATCCGGAGAGTCAGCAGGGGTCAAGATCCGGAGAGTCAGGCAGGCGGCTAAGGTGGATGATGTTTAGAGTAGAAATGGCTAGGGAGGTGTGGAGAAGAGGAGGAATCGGTATAGGATTTGTGAAAAGCAGTGTTTTCAGTTTTGATTGAAAGACCTGTGGAGAGATACATGTAGCAAGAGGTGAGGTTTTCGTGAGTTCGTAGGATAAATCAGATATTTGTCGTAACACTAGATTAGTTTGTTCCAAAGAGGCGGTACAGCTATGGCTATGGGTCGATTTGCAAATTTAAGTGATGAGGTGACGGACGGGTGGAGCAGTGTGAGGGTGGAAGTGGAACGGGTTGAACGAAGTGGCTGGATCGTGAACAACTGACGGAGTTATGAGGGATGGGAGGATTGAAGTATGTTGTAGGTGAGTGATATGACGTTATATTCTGTTCGTTCTGGAACTTTGAGCCAGTGGAGAGATTTCACCACCGTATAGTGAATTCGAGTGATGTGGTGGTGCTTCAAGGGAGTTTTAGAGATAGCACTGGCGAGGTCATTCTGGATGGCTTGGAGGCGGTTTATTTTTTATTTGGGTGATGTCGATGTTCAGGTAAAGAGCATTGCAGCAATCTAATTTGGCATGAACTATAGATGTAGCGATTGTAGATGCAGTTTTGAAGTCGAGTTTAGAGTGGATTATACGAAAGTCACGGATATATGAAGCAAGAGCAGGAAAGATGGGTGATGTGATCGGAAAAGCTAAGATTCTGGTCAAAAATGACACCCAGGTTGCCGACAGAATAATTTGCAATGAATGTGTGGGTGGATACAGTGTCAAGATTGAGGGAAATAGAGGGATCTGGAATTTCCCTGAGTTGCTCTCTGAGGCCTGTAAGAATGAATTCAGTTTTAGAGGGGTTCAGGCACAACAGATTTCAGGTCATCCAAGAGGAGATTTGTTTAACCACATGGAGAAGATGACCAATGGAGTCGCATAAGCTGTTTGGAGAGAATGAGATGAATAATTGGGTGTCGTCAGCGTATAGGTGATGGTCGACTGCGGATGCTTTGATGAGTGAGCTGAGTGGAGTAGTGTATAGAGGATGGACAAGAGGGCCCGAAAACAGAACCTTGCGGAACACCACAGGTGAGAGGGCATGATTGCGATGAGGTTTCTGGTGTTTTAACTGAGAAAGTCCGGGAAGGGAGATAGGACTGAATCCAGAGGACAGCAGTGTCAGTAAAACCGAACCAGGTATAGTCTTTGGAGTAATATGTTGTGGTCTATGGTGTCGAAGGGTGCAGAAATATCAAGGAGAGACAGGAGTCTTGTTGATGAGAGATGGCAGAAACGAGTTTATTGTAGAGGGAATTGAGAAAGGTTTCGGTTGAGTGCCGTCTGGTAAAACCAGACTGGTGTGGGTTAAGGAGTGAGTTTGTAGTCAGGTAGTCATTGATCCGAGACAGGAATATGCGATCGGTTAGTATAGAGATGAATGACAGGTTAGAGACAGGTCGGTAGTTTGAAAGGATTTATTTTATCGAGCGATGGTTTCTTGAAGAGTGGAGTGACTAAAGAATGTTTGAAGAGGAGGAGAAATTACCAGTAGATAAGTAGGCTAGAGGTTGATCATTTTGGAGATGATGGGAACAAAAATTGATGCGGTGTTTCAGTAAGGAGATAGGTATAGGGTCGAGTTCACACTGCCTATTTGAAGGAGATTGTAACATTGGGATATTTCAGTCTCTGACGTTGGTTGGAAGTCAGATAATGATGATCGATGTTTGGACGAGCATACGTGGAGCAAGGAGTATCTGGAGGTGGATCGATGGTGGTTTTTGAAAGGAGCGATTGAAAAGAAAGACGGAGGGTAGTAATTTTGCCCGAGAAGAAGGAAGAAAACGACTCGGCTATTGAAGAAGATGGAAGAGAGTTTGGAAGTGGGCTGGAGGAGTTCCGATGGAGGAGTTGGTTTAAATTTTCCCAGAGAAGGCTAGGATTAGAGGAGCGGGAGTGAACTAATGAGGAGTAAAACCTCTTTCTGGACGTATAGGCAGAAGGTGATGGTAGGCCCTATTTATTTGAGGCCGATTTTAGGGTAGAGAGTAGTTGAGGATCATGGGTTCGTTTGTAAATGCGCTCAAGGCGTGAACGAACAGATTTGAAGGCCTGGAGATAGGAATTATAGCCAAGGTTGTTAGAGTGGGAGCCGAATTTGGTAATAATAGGTGCGTGCTTGTCAAGAAGCATGGAGAGAGTGGTGCTGTAGGAAGACAGCAGGTCTTCGAGAGAGGATGGAGGATTTAGAACGAGGTCTGAAGAGGAAAGATCTTGAGTGAAGGCTTCAATGTTTATTGAGCTGATGCTGCGGAAAGAATGCAGTTGGAGAACTCGCTTTGTGTCAACATGAATCCTTTGAGTAACGTCGAGCATGGTGGTGTTCTCAATGACAGGCTATAAAAGCTCAACAGTTGCACGCAATACCCTGAATTAGAGCCAGGTAAAATATCTAGTTGCACGAATTGTTGGGTTGCTTGAGATGCCCAGTGAATGCATGAATGTTCAGCAATTTCATTGAATGTCCAGCCTCTGCATTCCAAGCCTAACTGTTGCATGAAATGCGCAGTGGTTACATAAAATTAATGTTTTGGTTGCATGAAATGTTCAGTGGTTGAAATAAGTGCTCATTTGGTTTGCATAAAATGCTCAGCAATTGCATGAAATGCCCACTGTTAACCAAAATGCTCATTGTGTTGCACGAACTACCTATTGTTGGTTCTATGAAATGTCCAATGGTTGCATGAATGACCATGTGTCTTGGCCAAAGTTCTGAGGGATAATGTTTAATATAATCTGCCTAAATTGCTGTTATTATTACTTTTAGTTCATGGGTCAGAAGAATTAAAAACTAACATCTTAGGTGCCTGAGTCAAGATTCATTATCTTTGTATGAAAATAAATAATTATGAAAACATAAATGCCTATAAGCTTGTATATAATTACTTGACTGTGATTGGCTTACTTTGAAATTAATGTCTGATTCGTCTCTATGTCTTGATATACTCAAACATAGCCTACTGATGTGAACAAAACGCTCTGCAAAACCTCTTCAAATCTCTGACAACACAGTCATCAGTAGTCGGAATTGTTTGAGACACTGTATTGACTATAAACCCCTGTCTTTTGAGCCAAACAAATAAACTTAATAATTGTTAATAGTGGGAGCTATACTGGGAGCCACTGGAAGAACAATTTATGAGGGACCTTGCTTCTTTATGACTTTTGTGGTAATTAATAAGTGTATTACTCTGATATTTACTTTACATTTGCTGTACTTATAGGCATGCAAATAAGTAGTTTTCGTATATATTTACTTGTAGAATTAGTAAAAAAAGTCTTTAGGAGTTTTGGCCCAGATCTCAGCGGCATTTGTAAAACAGTTGATAATCAACAACTTGACCTAGTATAAGTTGATTTAACAGTGCTTTGCATGCTCTCTGTCGGCCAGAACAGAAAAGATATTTCTCGAAATGTGTTCCTAGCAGTGGCATTTTCTGAGGACGAGGGAGGGACGGTCCATCCTCTGTCAATATGCCGAGGCTAAGAAAACGAAATCGATAGCATTTCATATAAATACATGGCTGTCTTTCGGGGTTGTCTAAGGAATTGCTCTTCTAAATTTCTTTCAGGACTTGCTGGAGTCCGAGAATTCAAGCCGCAAACCATACGTATCCAGCGTATTCTCAGATATGGTAGTTGCAAATATACAGAAATATGTTCAGGTAATTAATACACTACCAAGCATGCATTCTACCTAAAGCTATGAACTTTAGTTGTTGAGCATGAAGCTAAGTCTGTACAATGATTAACGGTGTAATTCGTTATAAGAGAGCTGTGTAAACGTATTTTACGAATTGTGACTGCTAAGTTAACGCTGTGGAAATTCTTGAACGGTTGACTACTTGACCGACAGGAAACACAGTGAACCATAGACAGACTGGTATGTATACGGCTAGGTAAGTCTTCAGCTTAGAATGAAAGATAGTCTCTGCATGGAATTGCGAACATGTGGAGATAGAGAGTTCCAGATTATTAGACCACAACCAACCCTGCCAATGGCATTAGATGTGACCCGTGTGGGTTCTATGTGAGTCCCGATTGGGAATATGGTTCCTATAATGAGCTCCTCGTGGGCCATATACCGCCCGTGTTATGAGAAAACAGCGCCGCTGATACTAACCGGCTTTCCAACCCGGCGCCTGAAGCGTACTGTGCATAGTAAGACACGTTACAAAATTTGCTTTGAGCATCAAAAGGCGTTGAAGAATGGGCGCTTCAGCTTCAGGAATACAAGAAGCTCAAAATTCACCGACACCCGATTTTTTCCCCACTAGCCTACGTAGCTCTCTACATAGACTGAACACTATTTTCACAATATATTGTGAAAATAGTGTTCAGTCTATGTAGAGAGCTACGTATACGCTTCAGGTGGGCAGACACAATGTCTTCCGCCAATGGATTCAGCCTTTGATAAACTTGCTCCATTTCTATCCAGCAGGAGAACTGGTTGCTGAAGATCTTTAAGAAAGCGACACTCAGCGATATACCGACCAAGCTCCATTTTAAAGTCATCGGTGCTGTTAGCCAGTGCACTGATTGGTTGACGGATGATGATGTTGCTCAAGATCTTTATAGACATTTTGATTGCAATACTACTATGACTGCAAATTTTGCGATTTTGCGCCAATCAGCATGGGGCGCAATCGCTATAGAAAAGTTTGCAAAATAACTAAATTTTAAAAGGTTCCACCGAATCAGTCCACTACAGTACTGGACTGATTCACAAATCCAAAATCCGTGCGAACATAGGCTACTAGTTGTAGCGCATATTCGCGTTCTCGTGTTTTTCGATATTGCACTTATTATTTTTAGTTTTTTAACGATAACGACGATGAATTTTCGTTAGTGTTATTTTCGCTACTGTTGTAGATAATATTTTTTAGTTACAGTTTATAGTTATCGTTAACGAAATCAATTATTTTCGTTAGCGAACATTAGCGTTATCGTTACCGATCTTAACGAGAATCACACTGGAGTTCGCCTTGAAGTGACGCTTTATGAGTTTCCGTTATAACTATAATTACCTAAACAAAGAAGTGTGACTGGAAAACATACTTTCCAGAAGATCCTGGCAGGATGACTCTTTAACAAAGTTATATGGTATAGCCATGCGGGGATGGTAGGTGGGATAACAGATGACTGTTTTGACTATACTAAAATTTCGGAATTTACCTTTGAGGCATTGGAAAATTGTAGGAAGCATAGACAATCTGACCGACGTTTTGGTGAAGAGGTACAGCGAAGAGTCGAAGTCAGAACCGGTTGTCAGGAAGTGGTGCGATTTCTTTCGAGAAGCTGAAGTTCTCAATCGTCTACAACATCCGAATATTATTAAACTGCTCGGCGTTTCAAGAGCCGAACCGCATTACGTTGTCTGCCAACTGACTGGCAAAACCTTTCTAAGCAGTTTCCTCAAGAAAGATAACGGAACGAAAATCAAACTGAAGGAGACCATCAACATTGCAACACAGGTTAGTCATTATGATAATGTCTCATTAAAGAAATAATGCGTGAGACACACAGTCTACCGGAATATAAAATTTGTTGTTCAACCTATACTTATTACTACCGTACTACTACTACTACTACTACCACCACCACCACCACCACCACCATCACCACCATCTCTCGTGTCACCTGTTATGTACATGTACATACAAGAGAGACAGCGCTCCAACTATGTGATGAAAAGAGGCCTTAATTAGGCCGAGGGTCTCAAACGCCAACGGGACAAAGTGCTAGGTTTGTGCGAGTGTATTTGTATTTTGTGCACCTCCTGTCGCTGTCGGCAGCTGAGGTCGATGTGGATGAAAGATAGGATGCGGTCAGATGTCTGTTACCGTGGCATCCCATATTAGAGAACGTCCCATTCTGCCCATTCACCATGGAATGAGAGTTGGGCTGTCAGGTCTATCCCCGTCCGTTCTGCAAAGTTCAGATGACTCTTTTAACCGAGCGCTGGAAAACCCGCGCAACTAAGACCCTAACTGTCTTACAGATTAGATCATTGAAGCTCGCATGTTTGGCGGCTCTACCTGTAGCAGTTAAACAGTCCTCGTCGCCTGAGAATTATCCTTGCGTTTCTCCATTTTCCAAAATTCCGAGATAAACGAGGTCGCATTTTGCAAAGAAATAAGAAATTCAATACAATAAGGAGGGCATTGTCAAATTACAGTTCACACACAGACGTCATATTAAAACATCAACAGTGCATAAAGACCCTGCATTTCAAAAATTAGGCTAACGATTAGAGCTGTTTTTCAGAAATTTATGAAAATTATTTATAAAATGGATTTACAAATATTACGAACCATCCTACGGAAAACAAAGACATGAAATGATTAAATTAAGCAACGATTTATTATTAGAGAGTGATTTCGTTAAAATATTCATGGATATAGTCCGGATTTTTAAAGGAAAAACTTTTAATTGTCTGGATATGCGACACTTTAATACAGCTAAGCGCACGGGTTTATACTGTTGTATCTCCTGCTCGTCCAATCAACGACGAGCTTTCTCTGGACATACAACAACAGACACTGCTACACCACGAATGCTGTTTGGAGATACGATAAAATGTTTCTGAAAACAGGACACACAACAGTATATTTTGTTGAATATCTGTAAAACGACCTGTCGTATCTCTTAGCCATTGAAACTGAAGAAAGATTCAAAAAATGCTGCTACAAATCAACTCTTAACTACTTTTGGAAAAAAACTGGAGATACGACAAGATTATTCTCAGGCGAATGTGTTCTCACGGAGCAGAAAGCCCATGAGAACCAATGACCTTGACAAGGGCCCGCATCGGCACTCATGAGATTCGCAAATGTTAACTGCAGGCCTGAAGCCTACTGCAGCTCTCACGGCCTTTTCTCCAGTCTCAGAACAAAGGCAGTAAAATTTGCAAAACAATGAGCCAATTGTTCGCGTGTGATGCTGCAACCACCTTAGAGGGTCCCCTTGCTGTGGACCCATCTATATACGATAAAAAGAAGAATTGCAAAACTTAAGTGAATTGGTTTCAGCATAGGTAAGATGGCAATAATTAAGGAGCTAGCTCTGGCGAAACACTGTACGCGGTGAAGCGGCGAAGCACTTGGTCAGTATATATAAGCTGTTAAAGAAACGAAGAAAAGGAGGAAGAGGAAGAGGAGAGGAGGAGGAGGAGGAGAAGGAGGAGAGGAGGAGGAGGAGGAGGAAAAGAATGGAAGAAGGAGAAAAGGAGAAGAAAAGGAGAAGCATTTGGTCCCTGTATAAGCTGTTAAACGCATTTTCAGAATTTGATTTGACAAGTACGTATGTAATATTGTTAGATGCTTTAAAGAAAACGTCTGCTTGAGTGGCCCACTGCCTCCTCTGCCCCCCCATTGACTCCCACCCATACCTGTCTGGGCGAAAGCTACTCCGTTACCTAGTGAAAGCGAAGGTTTTGGCTTATTTTGACTCTAGTCTGCAATATCTTATTACAATTGGGAGCAGACCACTAGATTTTTCCGTAAGTCGAAGAGTGTGCCACCAAAGACAATGCTGCGATGCTCCCCTGGACAAACCCTCGCCAAAGAGAAGTCACTAAAGCTGTTATTGATGTAATCGTAATCGTGGTGACCCGTCAAAATAGCCCCGACAAAACAGCCCCGTCAAAGCAGCCCCGTCAAAACAGCCCCATTACCAAAACAGCCCCGTCAAAATCGCCAACCGACAAAATAGCCCCGTCAAAATCGCCCCGTTAAACAGCCCCGTCAAATAGCCCCGTCGTAAACGCCAACGAAGTACTCGTTTGATCTTGCCAATTGGTGAACCGATTTCCAATTAGCAAATTAATTTGTCTTTAGTCACGACCTCGCAATTGTTTGGAAAATATCACTTGGAAGTAGGTCTTCCCTATTTACCTTACTCTTATCTTCATTCAGATACCCCGTCGAAGTACTCGTTTGATCTTGCCAATTGGTGAACCGATTTCCAATTAGCAAATTAATTTGTCTTTAGTCACGACCTCGCAATCGTTTGGAAAATATCACTTGGAATTAGGTCTTCCCTATTTACCTTACTCTTATCTTCAGTCTGTGTCAGAACCACTTCTTTGAAGTATCGGCTATATTTTTGTTGAAATGGACACATTACTTGTAACATTCAACTTGTTAGCCGTTGTGGAACTGCTTTGTCGTTGGCGTTTTTATGGGGCTATTATGACGGGGCTGTTTTGACGGGGCGATTTTGTCGGTAGGCGATTTTGACGGGGCTATTTTGGTCATGGGCGATTTTGACGGGGCTGTTTTGACGGGGCTATTTTGACCGGGCTATTTTGACAGGTGCCCGTAATCGTAATCGTAAACTCGATATTTCTAGAGCGCCCACAAAAGCGAAGTCGCGGGAACCAGCTTATTCACAGGCTCTTAATCAAAACAGAATCGATAGGCAGGGGTAAAAATCCAAAGAGAGTCAGGCAGGCAGACAGTCAGACGGCTAAGGTGGATGATGTTCAGAGTTGAAATGGTGAGGGAGGTGAGGGGAGGAGAAGGAATCGGGATAGGATTTGTGAAAAAGCAGCGTTTTCAGTTTTGAGTGGAAGACCTGTGGAGAGATAGCAAGAGGTGAGGTTTTGGTGAGTTCATAGGATGGAACGGATATTTGTCGTAGCACAGGCGGGAGTTTGTTCCAAAGAGGCTGTACAGCTATGGCTATGGAGCGATTTGCAAATTTATGCGATGAGGTGACGGAAGGGCGGAGCAGTGTGAGGGTGGAAGACGAACGGGTTGAACGAAGAGGTTGGACTTGGACTGTGAACAACTTGCGGAGATAGGAGGGCTGAGAGGATTGAAGTGTGTTGTAGGTGAGTGGTAGGACTTTATATTCTATTCATTCAGGAATTTTGAGCCAGTGAAGTGATTTCAGGGGGGAACGGACATTTCCCCTGGACATTCCCCTGGACATTTTCCCCGGACATTTCCCCCTCGGACGTTTCCCCGATTTCGACTAGGACATTTTCCCCGGACATTTCCCCCCTTCTGTACATACCTCTTCAATTGTCCATACAAGTCAAGCCCTGAATCGAAGTCAAGTGCGAAGTTAGAAATATCGAAACCGGAGCTTTAGATCAAAACATCAGACCGCTGAATGTTTATTTTAGGTTTCGACTCTAACCGACAATTGAGGTAGGCCTACAGGGTAAACTTGCGCTTTAGGGGTCCCGAATAATGACACCCATATTCGAGGGGAGTATGTATTATAATCAGCCTATTTGAATGGAAGAAGTTTAGGACTAATGGCGTCGTGAGGGTCGGTTAGGGTCAGGTTAAGCGTCGTGAGGGTCGGTTAGGGTCAGGGTTAGGGTTTGTGTTGTCATTAGAAAATCTTCAAAATTGGGATCCCTAAAGCGCAAGTTTACCAATTGAACAAATAGTGTTCGTACCTTACGTTCAATAACGAATGCCTTGACGGCATCATCAAAGACCTACTGGGCGTAGGCTACCTTCCAATCCCTTCTTTCAATACCTAGGCCTTACCTTCGTTTATCAAACGAGCGCGAAAGAATGGGTGCATATAAGAAGCAGACTTATTTCAATTTAGGGGCTTATGGGGGGAAATGTCCTAGGGTAGGGGGGGAAATGTCCAGGGGGGGAAATGTCCTGGGGGGGGAAATGTCCAGGGGAAATGTCCAGGGGGAAATGTCCTAGTGATTTCAGGACAGGGGTGATGTGGTGGTGTTTGGGGGTTTTGGTGACAGCACGGGCGAGAGCATTCTGAATGGCTTCGAGGCGGTTAATTTGTGTGATGTCTAAGTAGAGGAAAAGAGCATTGCAGTAATCTAATTTAGCGTGAACTATGGATGTGGTGACTGTAGATGCGGTTTTGAAGTCGAGTATAGGGCGGATTCTACGAAGATCACGGATGTGCATGAAGCAAGAGCGAGAAAGATGGGTGATGTGATCGGAAAGGCTAAGATTCTGGTCAAAAGTCACACCTAGGTTGCGGACAGAAGAATTTGCAATGAATGTGTGAGTGGATACAGAGTCAAGGTTGAGGGAAATAGAGGGATCTGGGATTTTCTTGAGTTGCTGTTACTAACTCGGACCTATACCTCAGTTCAGAGATGTGCTAAGAGCGTAGTTCATCCTGACCTTCTGATGACCCAGCTGGAATGGAACGTATGTGTTTTGCTATTTCATCCTCAGTGACCTGGCAAACTGTCGCCTTTGTTGGTGATGGAGGAGGCAAGTGGTCCAAAGGAGATGAAGTATGTTTGAGACTTCCAATGCCTCGGCATCTGTGAGGGCGGGTTTTTCCTCTGAGCAGAGAAATTCGCACAGCGGTTCTAATGTTTCCATCCTTAGCTTTGAAAAAACAGCTACTGCGATGGCTTGGTCGCTGCAGTTTTTCTGCTGCTCTAATGCGTGAAAGCATATGAAAGTTCGGCAAGCTGTAGTCAGTAACAGAGTAGGGAGTCAAAGTTGAAAAATTGTACCTCTCACTCGGGCTGCTATGACAATGTAAGCCCATACGGTATGCAGCCTATTCTGGCGCCAACATTTTCTGACTGACTTTCTATTAAATCTTAAGTTTGAAATCGCAGTTGATGATGTAGTTTGGTATGTTTCAAAAATGACAGTTGTTCAATAGGCCTACACGCTTCCTTTGACAACAGTCCACGGAGGCTTTATCCAGAAGATGAAGGATCTTTCGTCTGTAGCGCTAATACGATAACACCAATTCTGCAGCTGCAGTGCATAGTCTTCCCTTGGAGGTTTCGTAGCTTGTCAACGACTTTCAACGTAGTGTTGCCCTCTAAACGAGAATTTCTTTAATTTAAATAAACAGCCGTACATTACTTATAGCTTCTTCTAACTGTAGATCGCTGATGCTATGAGCTACCTAGAAAAGAAGAAGTGCATCCACCGACTGTTAGCCGCCAAAAACATTCTCATCGGAGATAGTCTTCTCGTGAAAGTTGCCAACTTTGAAATGGCGATCTTCGTGGACGAAGTTGGAAAACATGGAACGTTCTCTGACCACTGTAAGGAAACTACATCGAGCCTACTTTCAACAGTAAATTATAATGGTAAATGGAAGGCATAACAGCTAGCGTTATATCTTTTATATATTTGCCACACATAAATATCATTTCATAAGCTGAGCAGAACAGAAACATGTTATGCGTCTATATATACATTAATGGAAGACCTGTGGAGAGAATGTTTGGGCCTATTAAGTCTAGCTATAAAAGCTGCTTTGATCATTACTAAAATAGGAATTCAGAGCATCTGTCTATTACTCTATTCATTTGGTGTATACTTGTTTAGATGAAATACTCAAAAGTCCTATAAAATACCAAGCTCCAGAAGTGATCCTCTGGAATAATTGGTCGACAAAGAGTGATGTCTGGTCGTATGGAATTGTTTTATACGAAATACTGACGCACGGCGCAAAACCATATCCAGGTACGCCCTATAATCGTCTGAGAACTCATCGGTCTGTCCGTGTTTATTTTTAGGTCCTACTACTGCTGCTGCTGCTGCTCTATACTGCCTCTACTTACTTTGTTTGCTGCCGTTATCTCCAAACTATACTTCTGCGTTTTTATTAATATGTGTTTTGAGAGCAGCCCCTCGATGTTAGGAGTCGCAGGTCGAAGTTAAATGTCTGTACATTTTCTACATTTAAATGCTAGCTTTCAGACTTTAAATGGTGCCTTGCGCGGCACGAACATTATCCACGCCTACAGACGACAGTACAATTGTCACTATTCAACCAGTTCATTATTCTGATAATTCTTCTCTGGCCATACTTAAACCAAGAACTGTTCTTTGTGAACGAGCTTTTTCGATTACTGGCAGAGGCGGCGCCAGACATTTTTGTTAGCCAGGGCATAGCTAGGGCAGTCATACAATTAACCAGTGCAGGGGCGGTTTATGCCCGAATCAATTTTCCGTAGGGCACAAATTCTGACAGGGCAACGACCAGGGCATAGGCTTGTTTACCAGGGCATTTGCCCTGGCATGCCCTGGTGTAGTGCCGCCACTGATTACTGGACCTAATTTTTGGAACCCTCCCTGTATCTGGTCGTTCTGGCAAGTCAGGTGAGCGGCGTAGGTCTATGTCATTTTGTTCACAACTGATCCTTTTCGAAATTGCTTACCCACCATAAGCTGCCTCACTGCCTTAGCGAACTGATCTTCTGGATATTGACTTGATTATGGCTTGGTTTTGATGCGCCATCGGTTGATGCATTCTGCGCTAGACACGGGCGCGGTAGAAGTCACTGTGACGTGAATGGCTTGGACGCTGATAGACTAACCATCGTAAACACGCCCATCTGACAGTCAGACAGACAGAAGCAGGAAGACACTTACTCCTGGACTGCAGTTAAGGCCAGAATGTCGGATCTAATAGAGTCTAAGCTTGTACAATATTATATTGTTAAAGGTAATACATATAGATAGAAAATTTACAGTCTCGCGTTATATATATATATATTGAGATTAATATCGTTACATGGTATCGTCGTGAAGTAGAACCAAGCTCAAGCTTTTAAGAATGACATATAGACCTAGTCTATGCATAATATGTCTTAACGATTGGATTAGGATGTCGCTCGCAGTGTCAATAAGTACGATGACGTCGATGTCGAATATACCGTTTCCCTCGCAGTTGAAGATGACTGGAGGTAACGTCGCAGCAGACTGGAAACGTTTTAGCTGAAGCAGAGACAAAGCTATTCTCCAAGCGTCTTTGTCGCGTGCGTCGGTCCTGAGGCCTGCGAGGATTTCCAGGCAATGGACTTTGAAACGGAAGACAATCGTGCGAACGTTGAGAAGGTGGTAGAAGCTTCTGATCGACACTGCATAGATTACTCAGGGTATTTGAACACTGTAAAGTTGTCTTACGTTCACATCGCCACGTTAATCAAAAGCTGTAAACACACATAAAAGATACTCATGTCTAGGCCTAATATGTTCATTTCTTGCATTCTAAGGAATGACCGACGAGGAGTTAGCGAGTGCTGTGCGAACAACTGACACATCGCCATCACCCGCTGGGAGCAAAGAGTTTTCCGCGAAAAGACTGGATACCATCATGCGCTTTTGCTGGCACAAAAAGCCAGAAAGACGACCGACATTTGAGTACTTGCTCAAATTCTTCCGGGAATACTTCACGCAAGGAGACAGAGAAAGTAAGAAAGAAACCAAACTAGTATTCAACGCTGCGCCAAGACTTACAAAAAATAATGACCATTGTTTTAAATTCTGAGATTCCTTTCTACGTCAGAGAGCCGATATTGATGATGATGATGATGATGATGATGATGATGATGATGATGATGATGATGATGATGATGATGATGATGATGATGATGATGATGATGATGATGATGATGATGATGATGATGATGATGATGATGATGATGATGATGATGATGATGATGATGATGATGATGATGATGATGATGATGATGATGATGATGATGATGATGATGATGATGATGATGATGATGATGATGATGATGATGATGATGACACTCACTAATGATGATCAATGATGATGATGATGATGATGACTGATGATGATGATGATGATGATGATGATGATGATGATGATGATGATGATGATGATGATGATGATGATGATGATGATGATGATGATGATGATGATGATGATGATGATGATGATGATGATGATGACCCACCATACCCATGATGATGATGATAATGATGATGATGATGATGATGATGATGATGATGATGATGATGATGATGATGATGATGATGATTGATGATGATGATCATTCAATGATGATGATGATGATGATGATGATCATGATGATGATGATGATGATGATGATGATGATGATGATGATGATGATGATGATGATGATGATGATGATGATGATGATGATGATGATGATGATGATGATGATGATGATGATGATGATGATGATGATGATGATGATGATGATGATGATGATGATGATGATGATGATGATGATGATGATGATGATGATGATGCGATGATGATGATGATGATGATGATGATGATGATGATGATGATGATGATGATGATGATGATGATGATGATGATGATGATGATGATGATGATGATGATGATGATGATGATGATGATGATGATGATGATGATGACGACGACGATAATAATAATAATAATAATAATAATAATAATAATAATAATAATAATAATAATAATAATAATAATAATAATAATAATAATAATAATAATAATAATAATAATAATAATAATAATAATAATAATATAATATAATAATTATAATACCTAATAATAAAAATAATGATAATACCTACCAACCTCGGGCGAAAAAAATAATAGACTAATAGGATATCGCTGGAAGTGCCAATAAGTACGATGACGTGGATGTCTAATATAGAGTTTCCCTCGCAGCTAAGATAACTGCGGTGGACATAGAACGAGAATTCGTGACTTGAGGCTTTAATATTCGTAAATATTCGTGAATATTCGTTGATGACGTCACTGTTTAGTTTTGTTTACGAACTAATTTGAGGCTGGTGAAGCACTTCGAAGCTTTTGATGACACAGAGACATCTGTGCAGTGGAAAGAATGGGTTGTCGACGAATCTGAAGCTGGGGAGGGTCAGGACGAAGATTAGCTATTACACTCTCGAATGTGAATGCCGCGTGATCGGCCCGCATCGCCAATTTGGACTTTGAACAATAAACTAAGTGAAGTTACTGATATAACATGAGTAACTGTAACGTGTAACTGTTCTTGTTCTAATGCCTAGTTTTTGGCACTGAATTTTGTAAAATTAACCCCGGATTTTGAAAAATTAAGAATGAAAAGAAATTTAAAAAAATCAATATTCGTTGGCCAGTTTTAATATTCGCCAATTTCTACAAATCTTAATATTTTTAATATACGCATACTCGTTCTATGGTGGTGGACACGGTGGCTGCCTCATACATCTCGGAGACAGCGGCCGCGGCTGGCGGGGCGGCAGAGGTGGGCAGGTGGCCACCGCTAAAAAGCACGTCAGATACTCGGAGCTGGAGAGGAGAAACCTTCAGTCCGCTCAACAGCGAGGGCCTCGCCTTCTTATCGGAGACCGGACGCCGACTGTCGAAAACTACTGATGACATTCGTGAAACAAGCTTCCTCTTTCAAGGCCTATCGGATATAATGCAATGCTTCAACGCGGTGGCTTTCCAGGACACCATGTCAAGTCTACCAGGAGCCGACGAGCGGCGAACCCTGAACAGATGATAACTGATGCCTCGGACAACGATCATACACCCCAGAGAACGATAATAATAATAATAATAATAATAATAATAATAATAATAATAATAATAATAATAATAATAATAATAATAATAATAAAGTAGGCCTACACTGCCGAGTGAGTTGCCGTTCCAGACCACCATCAGTAACATCTCCGGATATTGTTTGGATCACCTGAGGGATCATGAATACCTCGGGCAAAAAAAATAAATAAATAAATAAATAAATAATAATAATAATAATAAGAATAATAATAATAATAATAATAATAATAATAATAATAATAATAATAATAATAATAGTAATAATAATAATAATATCTCTGGAGTGTATTTGTAACGCTACTGGTATAGTGGACGTGATTGTGCTCAACTACTAGCTTCACGAGCACCTCACTCTGGTGACTGGATGCTTTCCCTGTGACTGCTCTGGGCCTCGTGCCTTTCAGACGAGGAGTTACGGATCGCTGTCGGGATGAGGCTAGGCACGACACTCTGTGAGCCGCATTTGTGCCACCACTGGCGGGAAATGTAGACACAAGATAATTTCATGGACGGGTTTGTAAAGGAGGAGGCGGTAAACAGCAGCGGTGCAGTATGATAAACGACGTCCTCTGGGCAGCCCTTAGCAGAGAGAAAATACACGCACAGAAAGAACCTCTAGGCATCTCAAGAGAATATGGAAAGCGGCCAGACGGTGTCACCACTGTAACGCCGATCCCACGGCATGTCATGTGACAGTTACTGACACGTACGCCACGTCTCATCTTCCTTATACATCAATCGGAGCTGGCGAAGCCGCCGAACGCACCACTGTTTCTAAGAGAGGGAAATACTCTACAATCACTACCAGCCATGTATCTGTAGCTGTCGCCATGGAAACCGGCGGCGCTTGGAGCAGCGTAAGTCTGCAATTCATATTAGAGTTGGAAAGCCGGATAACGGACGCAACCAACGATCCACTGGAGACATCGTACTTGTTCCAGCATATCTCAGTCGGCCTCACCGGAACATTGCCACCGCTGTCTGACATCTGCTGAGATTACTTTAAGACAGCAGCAGCGGCGGCGGCGGCGGCGGCGGCGGCGGCGGCGGCGGCGACGGCGACGACGACGACGACGACGACGACGACGACGACGACGAACAACAACAACAACAACAACAATAATAATAAATAATAAATAATAAATAATAAATAATAATAATAATAATAATAATAATAATAATAATTCAGCATCAACAACAAAAACATACCGAACAGACACATACCGAAAGGAGCAAGAACTTTCGCAGCACACCTCTTGACAGAAATAATAATTGAGGATATTCTACATCAGCCCTTACACCCCGCCGGGTGGCTATGCCTCCTCGCCTTTGGATCAGGGACCATGGAAAAACCGACAAGGGGTGGTAAGAGACAAAACCTCACACAATACATCAAATCTCGAATAGACACTTTCAGAAATGATTGGCAGACGACCGCATCGCTTTTATTTGGGCCGGATGGAGACAGAGCAGACACGGGAAAATCCAGGAAATCACATGACGCGCATTCCATCGCGGCCGCTGTAGCAGCCAAGTTAGAAGATGGCAACCTCAGCGCTGCAGCGCGCATCCTCTGCTCAGACGATAGTCCAGCCCCAATTAACAAAGAAACGTTGGAGCTACTTCGGCTCAAACACCCATCGGCCCCAGAGCGGAGCATTGCGCAGCCGACGCCGCAAACATCTTCATTACAAATCACTGCAACGGAGGTCCGCGACGCCATGCGCTCCTTCCCGAAAGGCTAATCCGGCGGGCCGGATGGCCTGAGGGCACAACACGTCTTGGAGCTACTCAGCGATCGAGTCGCCGGCCAAGCTGCGACTGCCTTGACGAATCTGCTCTTGGCCGGTATTTGTCCACAAGAGCTTCGCCCCATTCCTGCGTGTAGATCCATCATCAGCAGAGCTGCTAGGAGCACCACCATCTCCATGTAAGGCCCTCAATGATACCTTAAACTCAATCGTATCGAGGTTAGCAAGTACCATGAAAAAGCTGGAGCAGATTCCAGGACAAGACGATCTTCGCGTACGACGGATGAGAAGTTGAGAACCCGCTTTGGCGATCGCGCTTTCTCTGCGGCCGGCCCCAGATGCTGGAACGGTCTTCCTCCTGCCCTGCGAGCGGCTAACACAATTGACTCCTTCAAATCCGGACTCAAGACTTATTTGTTCTCTAAGGCCTACCCTGCTGTTAGTTGACTGAGGCGCCCTTGTAACGGCATGGCTGTGTTACGGCGCCAAATAAATTGTCACTGTTATTATTATTATTATTATTATTATTATTATTATTATTGATACTCCTGATGCTCTATTGGGCTCCGAGGCTCATACACATCCTCCGCTGCACACCTTGTCACGACCACCCGGGCCTCATGAAATACTACGCTGGATTACGAGCTGGCACCGAGAGCATTCTTAACATCGCTCTCTCTCTCTCTCTCTCTGACGATCAATGGTCACTCGCTTCCATGCCTATCAAGATGGGCGGACTGGGAATAAGAAGAGCATCTTCGTTGGCACTTCCAGCTTTTTTAGCCTCAGCCGCAAGATCTCAACTCACCCAATCGCTCATCCTCACTCTCACTCAGGTGCCAGAAGACTCTATCGTGGAAGTAACGAGAACCCGATGGCAGCAGAGCGTCGCAAAAACGATCGACTTCCCATTCCCATCCACTGACGACAAACAATCTTCATGGGACACACCGCTGCTCTCGGTGGTCATTTTGGAGAGGTTGACCGTGACAAAAGCGTCCCGACAAAAGCGCCCCGACAAATGCGCCAAAAAAATCACACACAAAAACCGACAAATGCGCTCCGTCAAAAGCGCCCTTGCAAGAAAGAGGTTGTTTGTCTTCACACACACACGCACACGCACACGCACACACACACGCACACGCACACGCACACATGCATACAGACATATATGCATACATACATACTGTTAGCTTGTGGTCTAGAGGTGAAGTGTGAGTTAGAATGAAAGGAGAAATGATCAGAGAAAACCAAGGGAAAACTTCCGCAATATTGAATAAAATGGTTTATTTACAATATGTACACAATTACAACATACTCACACATCAGAACCAAACGAGACAAAAGCAGACTCTCCTCGAAGACGTCTGGAACTTCACACAGGAAGACGAAACACTGGAGCACTGGCAATTACAACAGAGCAGTGACCACGTAGGGTACACTCTCGAACAAAGACCACTAAGGGTTCACAAGCGCACCACACAACGGTGTATCGAAAACGTCCTTACTTAACTAAGCCAGTCTCCCAATCTACACAAACGCCTCGCTATATATAGGCAGCGACAATCCTATTTACAAGGCAAAACGAGGTGCGTCTTAACTAAGGTTAGTAAGTGCACGTGTGACGATGAGATGAGAACGTAATGGCGGGATGGCTGAAGGCCACTCCCAACAGATCCCCTGACAACGAAAAGAGGAAACATTTACAAGTGTTTCCGACCTAAACACCCGTACAACAACGACATATATTGGACAATGTGACTTACAATCAAACCTCACAAAACGAATGCGCCCTTCACAACAGGATAAAGCGTCTTATAATCACAACATCTCAATATACAAACGGTCATCAACATTAGAAAGTTCATCAACAGTTCAATATCCGTATATATAACACAACTATTATTATTAACTATACAATTCATGACACAGCAACAGTCCAGACTAAACTTCGTACAACACAATTCGTACAACGACGACAACATAACTCGAGAACTATCTTCGTAATCGAACAAATTAGTAACGTAACGACACAAACAGATCGTGAACGTAGATCCAAAAGGCCATACATTTTAACCGAGGGACGAGTGAAACTGTTCGACTCGTAAACCAGAATGTACAAGAGACTGTCCAAGGCAATGTCCACAGCAATGGACCGCGAAGAAACGAAGTAAGCCAGACTCCCACGCAAGATTGTCTGGTCAAAGGCAGCCATGCCATCGACGAACCAAAATGGTCCATGGTCCGCCTCGCTAACCATTGGAGCAGAACCAATACGTACACCAACCACCAGCGCGAACATCTCCGTCCGAATCCATCGAGAACGTCAGTCATCTGAAATATACAACTCCCAAAACACAACGTTACAGTAACAAGCGTAATCAGAAAACCCGCTGTAAGTGCCTTGACATTACACAAGTTTGTGCACAACTGAATCGAAACATCTTAATTAGGCACATGCACAATCGTCGAAGCCCAAGCACTTTCACTTTCTTTTACAGACGCACCTCTTTCACCGCTAAACACACCCTTGAACGTATTCTGCAAGTCAAGTAATTCATCACGCTGTACAAAATCCAAAAGACTATTTTCGACCACCTCTTCTAGTTTAGGTGACTCAGACACATCTACACACACACTTGAAGACACACCCGCACTGACATCAAGTGAAGGCACACAATCAATACCCGACTCATATTTCTTCATGAGGGTCACATTCACAACACGTTTACTTTTCCGTCTATGCGGTATACCAACCAAACAATCGACAGATCTCAACCTTTCCAACATGACATACAGAACAGCATACATAACCTCAAGTAGCTTCCAAATCCACGATAAAAACCACAAAACCTGTTGTCCCACTTCAAAGTCAACAACTTTCACACACCTATCAAACCATGGTTTAGACTTCAACTGTGCGACCAAAGCATTATCATTCGCCGAACGAACAGACGTACGAATTCGTTCACGCAACTCAAGCGCAAAATCAACCAAATTAGTTTGAGCAACACCAGACAACACATCATCATACAACCAACTCGGTTCGCTCAAGCGTAAAGGATCATTCACACCTCTCAAGGAACCAACAGTGTCTACTGCCCGAGAAGAAGGCACTCCCTTATCTAACCTCTGACAAACATAACAATTTCGACAACACGTACAAACAGAAGAGTTAATACCAGGCCAATATGAATGACGCAGTAAGCGGTCCAAAGTCTTATTCACACTCAAGTGACCACTGGCAGGAATATCATGCGCAATGCACAACAACTTAGTACACAATTGCGAAGGTACAACAACTTGACTATACCCTAACTCATCAGACGTATCACCATCCTTCCACAGTTTCACCAAAATCCCATTATCAATTGAATAGGACTGGCGTTCGACCGACTGACCATCCCTTCGTCCAACCAACTGATACAAAGGCAACAAAGACGCATCGTCCTTCTGCATACCAATTGAAGTATCTCTGGGCACAATATTAGTCAAATCAGCATGCCCCACAGTAGACTCATTGAATAAATCACTCGAGTCAACGTCCAACCGTGAATCCATATCGAGAACCTTATCCTCTACAGATTGAGTATGCGACACAGGTAAAGAACCAGAATCAACCAATTTAGTTTGAGCGCGCGTGGTCACTCCCACATTTATCTCTTCCTGTGGACACTCCAGATCATTGCCTACCAACAGGTGTATGCCAGACGGCAAATGGTCTACCAACCCACACACAATAGTGCCGTTAGCATATTTAGATTCAAGTCGGAGTTCAACCAAAGGAACCTGAAGCGTGACGCCCGAAATACCCCTAATAAGTCGTACCTCACCGGCGTCACAGAACTCATTAGCATGCAGTAATTCCTTGCTAGCCAATGTTTGCAAAGAACCAGTATCTCTCAAGACAACAATATTGCGAGAAAGTCCACTGGGCGTATGTACATAGCCAGAAGAACAGAATGACAAGTAGCCAGCGTCGACCATTTTAGTCAGCCCATCCTTCACTTGTACAGACATATCTACTCCCGTGACTAGTTCAACATTTCTAGGAGGAGTGGTATTCTGCTGAGCCGTTAAATCTCTTTTTGCCCTCAATTCTGGATGTAATATAAAACAAGCTGATACCCCGTGCCCAGATTTACCACAAAATGAACAACGCTGGGGTTCAAAAGATTTGTGAAACGCAACTTGGCCCTCTTTTCGCGAAACTTCCGGCGACCACCGAACTTTTGCTCCACGACTCGAATCGCGACCAAACCCAAAATTCTCCCGTTTTTCCTCATTCGAGCGCAAGACAGAAGCACGAGCAGGGAACGGCTTATACAAAATTGCAAATTCGTCCGCTAACTTCGAAGCTTGGGCCAAACTTGTCGGTTTCTTATCAATAATCCATCTATGGATTTCAACCGGTAAGCAATTAACAAACTGCTCCAGTTTAAAGACCTCCAAAAGTCTAGGTAAATCATCTAAAGCATTTTCACCTTCCGGCCACCTTTGAAAAGGCAACGCTAAACGGAAAGCGAACGCAGAGAATGTCTCATTTGCCCCTTTAACCAAATTTCTAAACCTTTGCCTGTAAAATTCTGGCACCCGAGCATATGCAGTTAACAAAGCCTCTTTAAGGGTGTCATAATTCTCGCAACCCTCCAGAGACAATTCCGAAAAAACCTGTTGGGCTTTACCAGTTAATTGCGGGTGTAACAAAGCAGTCCATTTATCCCGTGGAAATTTATGAATCGTCATAGCCTTCTCAAAAGAAACGAAATAGTGCTCTATATTAGCCTCGTCAAATTTCGGGACGAATTTAACAGCAGAAGCCATTCTAAACACATCCTTATCCTGTTCGAAACCTGGGTTCAAGACCTTAGCCTCAATACGTTTGAGCTCTAACTCATATTGTCTTTGGCTCTTTTTTTCCTCAGCTTCTGCTCTCCTCACTCGTTCTCTTTCCTCCATCTGCAATTTCTCTTGCAGTTCAGCCTTTCTATCTTCAGCTTCACGCCTTCGTTCCTCCATCTGCATTTCCGCCTTTCTCTCTTCTATTTTCAATTTCTCCAATTGAAATTCCCTGTCATTCTCTAACGTCCTGAATTCACTCTTTCTTATCTCTTCCCGAGACCCAATTTCTAGGTATCCACCTTCAAACGGGAACGCCTCTTTCTCCTGCGATACGAATTTAGCAAGCATTTTCTGCATTTTGAGTCTTGCTCATGCCTCTAGTATCCTGTTTTAATTTCTCCAATTCAAGCTTGACTTCTTCGGCCGACATATCAAAAATATCGTCCACAGTCCACGACTTACTCACCGGCGAAACTGGCCCCGGCGAGTCTGAACCAAACGTAGCCATTGCAAAATGTCTTACGCTCAAAAACGCGCACAACCACGAGAAAAACCGTCAAAACGTAACCCCAATTTCCAATTTTGAAATTTTCCAAATTTAACAAACGGATAGGATGAAATTTCGCAATGGACGAGCCCCCATATGTTAGCTTGTGGTCTAGAGGTGAAGTGTGAGTTAGAATGAAAGGAGAAATGATCAGAGAAAACCAAGGGAAAACTTTCGCAATATTGAATAAAATGGTTTATTTACAATATTATTATTATTATTATTATTATTAGACTGTTATTTATAGCGCGCCTAAACAAAATTGGAATCTTGCACAAAGGCGCGTAACAGAAAAATCAATCATAGTAAATCTTAAACAGATGTGTTTTAAGGTTAGTTTTGAAAATCGATAAAGTTGGGGATTTGCGGATAAAGACAGGGAGTTTGTTCCATTCAGCCGGGCCGGCTAGCGCAAATGCCCGGTTACCAAGTTTTTTGAGTGATCGTGTCACAACAAAATCACCTTGAGACGATGAACGTAGCCCTCGTCTGGATTGGAGAGAGGAACAGGGTGTAACAAGTGAAGAAAGGTATGCAGGAGAACAGTTTGTGTAGATTCTGTACATTAGAAGACAGATTTTGAAATTGATGCGAGCTTGTATGGGAAGCCAGTGTAGTTCACGGAGGGTCGGTGTGACATGATCCCGAGGATTTTGGTTCTTGATAAGCTTAGCAGCGTGATGAAGAACAGCTGTAAGAGGTTGAAGGGTAGATGCAGGAAGACCACAAAGGACTGAGTTGCAGTAGTCAATTCTAGAAATGACAAGGGCCTGTACTAGGGTACGAACACATTTCTCGTTAAGACTTTTCTTGACTTGCCGAATGCGTCTGAGATGGAAAAAACAGGATTTGGTTATATTGGAGATATGAGTTTTCATAGACAACGAGTTATCAAGGAGGACACCAAGGTCTCGGACAACATCAGCTGGTTTGATGGAGCAATCTGGGCTAAGATTGAGTACAGTGTGGAATAATTGTGAGTTAGGTAACGGGTTGCGGTAAAACCAGAGAAGTTCTGTCTTGGAGGCATTCGTATGTACACAATTACAACATACTCACACATCAGAACCAAACGAGACAAAAGCAGACTCTCCTCGAAGACGTCTGGAACTTCACACAGGAAGACGAAACACTGGAGCACTGGCAATTACAACAGAGCAGTGACCACGTAGGGTACACTCTCGAACAAAGACCACTAAGGGTTCACAAGCGCACCACACAACGGTGTATCGAAAACGTCCTTACTTAACTAAGCCAGTCTCCCAATCTACACAAACGCCTCGCTATATATAGGCAGCGACAATCCTATTTACAAGGCAAAACGAGGTGCGTCTTAACTAAGGTTAGTAAGTGCACGTGTGACGATGAGATGAGAACGTAATGGCGGGATGGCTGAAGGCCACTCCCAACAATACATATATACATGCATACATACATACATACTTACATCGTTGTGTCTCATTTTTCGTCTCATTCAACAGGCAGGGGGCGCATTTGTCGGGGCGCTTTTGTCGGCAGGGGCGGGCGCATTTGTCGTGGCGCATTTGTCGGGGCGCTTTTGTCGGGCGCATTTGTCCGAGGCGCTTTTGACGGGTCACCTGTTGGAGATAACATCGCGCTCTCGGGATTCGTGCGAACAGGCCAGGCTTAATGCTATACAGGCCCACACGCCTCGGACTGGCTATTCGCCCTCCCTCTAGCATCTCAAGGCTTAAGACTCAATGACGAAGATATGAGGGTAGCGGTACGCTTGAGACTGGGGGCGGTCAACTTTGCCCCACAAACATGTCCATGTGGTACAATGGTTTCAGCCAGAGGATCGCACGGAATGGGTTTCGGCAGACAAGCCATGCAGACACTCTTCAATCAATGAAATCGAGCTACGCAGCCTCATCAGGGCAGGTAGCCTACACCGTCAATCAGGGAACCGGCTCGACTGGATGGAAAAATACCAGATGGCCAAACCCTCATTCCATGGAACAACGGGCGTTCCCTGATTTGGGATGTCACAATTGTAGACACTTTTGCGCCGTCGTACTTGGTCGAGACAGCTGTTGCGGCGGGAGGAGCGGCGGAAATAGCCGCGACTAGAAAGAAGAACAAATACGAGGAGCTTCAAACAAGATAACTTTTTACTCCAATCGCGATAGAGACGATGGGACATTTGGACCAGGAAGGCCTGGCTTTCATCATGGAACTCGGCAGACGGTTGACCAGAACAACGGAAGATCCACAAGAAACCTTCTTCCTGTTTCAAAAAATCTCTGTTACGGTCCAGCGGTTCAACGCTGTCGCATGCCTTGGTACAATGGGGCCCTAGAACTCTAATTTTAGAGGAACAATAATGATTTTATAATAATAATAATATAAAATAATAATAATAATATTAATAATACTAATAATATTAATAATAATATTATTAATAATTATAGTAATTATAATAATAATATTATTTATTATTATTATTATTATTATTAGCTGCAGCAGCAGCAGCAACAGCAGCAGCAGTAGTAGTAATAAAAATGATGATGAGGACGATAATAATAATAATAATAATAATAATAATAATAATAATAATAATAATAATAATAATAATAATAATAATAATTATTATTATTATTATTATTAATATTATAATATTATTATTATTATTATTATTGCCCGAGGTTCTTGATCTATGGATTACAAAAATTATATGGACAATATTTTTGGAATGGCGATAGTCCTCTTTGTGCCGTTATTGTTGCTACTGCTGCTGGCTGCTGCCGCTGATAACTAGTATTATTTTTTCATTCATTCTTTCAGTTACAGCATTTATGTAACGCCTCCCTGAGATAATTACTCAGAGGCGCTGCTACTTTCAATCGAACGTACTCTGCTCATCCACCTTCACACTCAGTCTATTCTTCACCTTACAAGAATGACTTCACAGTGCCCAGTTATCCCGTCGTAAACAAAAATGGTCCGGGGCGCCGGCTTCAGGCGCCATGTTGATCTAGAAATGTTTACCGGTGCGGCGTTCCGGTCGTTACAAAAGGAACCGGAACGCCGTTCCGGTGCGTTCCGGTCTCAGCCGATCCCTGACTGTGCCAAATACTGTGCACCAGTACACCTTGTGCCGAACTGTAATTATGTTATTTTACAGAGCTAATTACCATGCTAAAGGTAACCTGACTGTTTCGTCTGCAGATACAATGAAGTTCCTTCCTCGCCCAGATCTGTTGAAAGCGATCGAAGGAAGTGGTCCAGTTCGAGGCATTACCATGCACGTCGGTCTCTTGTACGTAGTTCGAAGTAACTCTAGAAACATTGAGCTCTACGACGCCTTCAGAATGAAGCGTAAAAGCAAAACCATTTGCGTCGACCGTGAACAATCTAAAATGCACGTCTTAAAGGAAAGACTAGGCATTCATCATGGTAACAAGGCACAGCAATCCGGGCTACAAGATGTCGCTTCATGCCCCAATATAAATTGCATCTTCGTCAGTGATTTACGGGATTCTTGCATCCACCGTTTAAACGTTGTGACGGGAAAATTACTGGAGTCGTGGCCTGTGCAAGAACCGTTCTGTCTTTCGGTTACCAAGTACGGAAACTTGATGATTAGCTGCCGGAATTCAGCTAAACTTTACGAATACACACCCAGCGGAGAGCTGGCCCATTTCATCGACATCGGTGGCAACGGAGAGGGACCCGTCCACGGGATCCAGATAGGCGAGGACTTTGTCGTCTGCCACGGGGATGCAGACGTCAATCATTGCAGAGAATTCGTCTGTATCTATGATATCTACAACCAGGTGCCGGAATACTCGCAACGCGTGGAACTTCAGAAACCTTCGCATCTCGTCGTGGATTCCAATGACCAAATCCTGGTGGCGGAAACTGGTCGAGAACGAATCGTGCTTCTGAGTCCCTCCCTGGAATCACTGACGGTGCTGTTGACGTCCGATCACGGACTGTCAGCACCGCCGACTAGAATCTGTCTCGACGAACGTCGTGGAAGACTGTTCGTCGGTCTTGAGAACGGGTCTTTGCTTGTGTTTCGGGTGAAGTTGGACGATGGTCGACCAATTCAACACAGTGTTCCGATTTACTTCGAAACCAGCGGTGACGATGATGATGATGATGATGCTTTTTACACACTTGACGAAACAGCTATAGGCTGAACCTAGTTTAATTGTAACTTCGACCGCAACGTCGTGTGTTGGAAATCGGAAGTCCATAATTTTGTGAATGTCTTCATATTTTCTACGTAGGCTATGATTTGCCGTTTGGGAAGCAGAGGCATTTTAAAGGAAAAGTAATCACAGAACAAAGGAAACATTTTAAAGAGAAAAGTCGTAAGATCGTTACTAAGATAGGCCTTGATCTAAAACAATTTTAACAATGAGGTTTACATTAATATGTAAATTATCTGGAAAACTTGTGTAAAAGTCTGTCTTCAGCTCTGCGTGGTTCAATTTCATGAATAAGCCCTAACCCCACTTACTGCACAGTAGGCTTCCAATAGGTTGTCATGACTGCACAGTGACATTGCCCGAATTGCAGGTCAACTGGTATAAAATGTATCCACCTACCTGTTGATTAATTTAAATACAATTTCAACTAATTTTAAATTTAATTTATAACAAGGTTTCGATATGTGGCTTGCAACAGAGACTGGGTGTGTTTTAAATGCTCATTTAGAACCTGGCATTATAGACCTGTAAGAAACAATTTTACGCAAACAATTCGATTTTTCAGGCAGCACCACAGGTCTTAACGCCTATTTCGACGTCATGTGTGAACGGTACCATACATCGGGCCAAGCATTAAAATAATAATTATTATGGTTTCAATAAACTATTGAATATTGCATTATTTTTATTTATTCATTTATTATGTATTTATCGCCACCACATAGGCCTAATGACCGTACTGGGGTTGACTCTGTCATGGCCCTTCCCATCGAAGCTTAGGGGAAGGAATAGACCTATATTAATAATACGTCTGGTCTCTGTGGTATTCACACTCCACACATTCTTTTCCTAGCTCTGATCACTATTGATCCCGTTCCCCTTGTCTCTCTTGCTGCTCTAATTAAAAACATCACTAGCTACACGTTACCCGTCTGTCTACATGTTTACCTACATGGACCCGAACCTGACCTGATCAGCCAACAGGCCTATACCGATTTTGCTTGCTGCATAAATATCAGGATTAGGCATACGGTTACAATTGCGGCATCTCCAGTTCTCCACGCCTGCTTTCTGTTCATAGCACTTGCTTTCTAAACTCAGACGGGTGGACCGAGACGTGAGATTTATTGTAACTGTAACTTGTAGGCTAATATTTAGCCTACCAGAAGGTGATCCTCGTCTCGTATTGTGCCGAACTTGTTGGCACAGGTTTGTTAGAAATGCGCTACATAAGGTCTGATGGCAGAGGATACCTTTGATTTCTAAAAATAGCCTTACTTCCGGAAAAGATAACTCTCTGTGTGCTTGCTCGTCGAAGGCAAGGCGTCACATGGGGACGAGAGCAGCGATTTAAGGGAGTTTTATTGTGGTTAAACTGGTAAATGGCCGAAAATAAGGGTTGCTTTACACGCCGACGTGACCGTGGATGAAGCAGGGAAACCATTTTCGGACGGATGTCAAGTTATTCTTGTTGAAAACTTTGGATCAAGTTTGGCTCCAAATTGCTTGTGCAAAGCTGCCATTTTGGATTGGTGCCAACGGACATTTTTGGAGATATTGATAAAATTTCTGGAATAGGGAGTTTTCAAATGATACAGGGAGTATAAGATTTTGTTCTTTACGATACGGTTTTAGCCCGGTTCAGTGCTAGAAACCTCCAATATATTCTGGTAGAGCTGTTCTAGTATAATGTGCATAGTTTAAGTAAGGAAAATTACTGGCGATAATTAACGCTCAGTTTTATCAAAGAAACCGTCGATAGCTAGATTTAACTGTGAAATACTTAAAAATAAGTAAGAAAACAGACAAGTAGTATTTGTGGACATTCTTTTGATTTATTCTCATGAACTGTGAACTTGATTTGTTTAATTTAACAGTCTTAAATGGCTACATCTGATCTTGCAATGCATCGCAATTCTGACGAATTGTTAGACATAATTGTTAATAATCCTGAATTAAAACGCAAATATCTAATCAAATATGGAGATTCTCTTCGTGACTTGATCAGTGAGAGTAGTGGTAAGTTCCCAGACCGCAGAAGTGAGGAAGGAGTTCGAAGCCCAGTCTTGGATGACCGACAGCTTCCTTCACATGCAGATCTAAAAATAGATACACAAGTAAGTAAGCACAAGACTGTGCTCGGGGCCACAACGCACCCAAAATTATCCCAGCGGGGGATGGTTGCTCTTAACTCAGGAGCCGTGGACATACACTCGCGCATCTTGGTACCAAATATAGAAGAAGCTGAAGAACTTACTGACCTGGAGGTAGCCTCCCTATTGGTAGGTATGGGGCAGGTTGATAAGAGGGCAGAAAGGTCACAAGAGGTTACAAGGGAATACAGAGGCTTACCTAGCTCCTGGGATGGGACCTATCTGAAGGCTCCGACACAGCGGCGTGGGCTGGCCGATGACCCGAGGGAGGGTTACGATTTGGCAAGGGGCCGACACGTTACAATTGGTACCAGCCACGTCACAGTATTACCAGTAGGCCCCTATTTCAAAGGTCCTTGGCTGCTCGTAATCGTAATCGTAAACTACTGATCTCTAAAGCGCCACTTGGAAGCTAAGCGCAGGGCACCAAATTACTTATGAGCGCTGAGTCTAGTCAGAGGGGTTGTCCGGAGGGTTGTCAAATGGAGATCCAAGTCCTGTTGCCAGAAGGCCAGAGAGAGGTACAGAGGAGTTGCTAAGGCCGTTGTCGTTTAGGTTGGAAAGAATTTGAAGGCGGAGTATCAGATGAGGGTAGGAATTCTTGAAGAGGTGAGGCTTTAGTTTTCAGTGGAAGGCCCGAGGGGTCATGCATACAGGAGCCAGAGGCAGATGATGGTGGGTGGGTTGAAATAATGATAGAGGGACCGAACATTTGTGTAATTTAAGAGGGAGATCGTTCCTGAATCGAGGTGCATTACGGTAAGCCTATATCTTTTTCTCTCTCCGATCTTGTTGTAAGCGGACTTTGGTCTTCATTCTCAGTGACTTGACGCAATACTTCTGAATAGGTTGAAGTGCGCCTTGCGCTCATGACATTGCCCATTGATTCTAGCTTATTTTGTTTAAATTCGCACTTTCGAGATTATTTTGCTTATATAGGATATAGTACATATAGGCTAAAACATTTACTATTAGCCTACTGTAAGCGTAAGGCAGAAATCAAAGAAATTCCAGCAGCGGTTGTTTTCCATGACTCCACCATCTCGCCCTTAATAAAAGTAATGTATTGTATTTGTCATTTTATATAGCGCCGCTCACAGCAGTGACCATTCAGTAGCGCTCCCAGTGCGAGAACCCCTAGAGAAGAAGGAAGGTTTTGAGGAGGGAGAAGGCTGTAGGAAGAGACCCAGAAAGAATGGTAACACGTAGAGAGAAAGGAAGGGCATTCCATAGGGAGGGTCCAATAGTGGCAAAGATCTAGTTTGGGCAATAGTGGTCCTAACTCGTGGAACAAAAAGAGTATGCCTGACAAAGGAGCGGAGAGGTCGATGAGAAACTGAAGAGAGAGGGCAGCGAATGTGATCCCTAAGTTATATAGGAGCAATGCCCAATTTGGACTTAAGGACCATGCAGGACAAAAACCTTGAATTGAATTCGGGCTGTGAGATGAAGCCAGTGCAATTGGTTGGTCATAAACGAGGAGATATGGAAGAATTTAGGAAGGCGAGCAATCAATCTGGCAGCAGCAGTTAGAACTGACTGGATACAGGGGACAGGCGGACCTTGGGAATGCCTATAAGAACAGAATTGCAATAGTCAATTCTAGAAAAGACAAATGCATGGACTATTGAAGTCAAGGTGGATGAGGAGACAGTCACGTCGAGGCGTGCAACATCAGTGTTTAGGCACGAGCTAACTCTCCGGGCTTCCGATTAAATGTAAATGTAGGCTGCGTGTAGGCGCCTACACATTTTTCTATTTTTTAAACAATTTATCTATGACGACCCTCTGACCACGTCTATGCTTAGGCCTTCAAATAATTTATCGGGTTAGGTCCTTCGCCGCTGTTGTCTGTTTGAATGGACGTGACGCCATTTGAGGTACCTATCCGCAAGACGGACAGTAACCATAATATCTCCTCGAGTCCCAAAGTCCCAAGCGTTTGCGGTGTTTGGCCTAATTTCTTTCTCCACAAACTATAGCCATTTCTACTTCACAGAATGGCGGGTGAACATAATCGCACTTATTAGAATAAGGCTTTCATATACTTCGGCTCGGTGAATGGTAGACGAGAATAGGTTTAGCCTCAATTCTTTTACACAAGGGTACCTCTATATATACTGAAGTAATTTTTAGTTTTAATGTCTCATGTCAAAAACAGGTATTTCCGTGGAGTGCATTAAAATGTACATTGGGTCTCAGGTAACAAGTTACTGATCGACAATCATTGTGACCTGGGCAAAATTGCTTCACAAGCTTTTTAACGGTTTCCCGCTCAGTTTCCATTCCTGAATAACATATCCAAAATCCGCCAAAATCCGACCACGGGGTCACCCCCAAAAATGCATTTTATCCAAGATGGCGGCCAATAATGGCGCCAACACAGAAAACAGTATATATAAGGTCATCGGTAAGCTACAGTGACAAATGAAGTATCAAATTTGACATTATCAAGGTCAAGGAATCGATTTATCGTAGTGGCAATAGTGTCGGATCGTTACTATCCAAGATGGCGGCAATATGGCCGCCAAAACTAAAATATGTATAAATCAGGTCAGAGGTAAGCTACAGTAACAAATGAAGTGTCGAATATAATATATTCAAGGTTAAGAAATCGATTTATTGTAGTGGTAATGGTATCGGAATGTTACTATCCAAGATGGCGGCCCATATGGCCGCCAAAACATAAAAATATCCATATATCAGGTCATAGGTTAGCTGCAATAACAAATGAAGTGTCAAATTTAATATTATCAAGGGCAAAGGAATCGATTTATCGTAGAGGCAATAGTGTCCGAAATGTTACTATCCAAGATGGCGGCCAATATGGCCGCCGAAACAGAGAAATATGTATATATCAGGTCAGAGGTAAGCTACAATAACAAATGAAGTGTCGAATATAATATATTCAAGGTCAAGAAATCGATTTATCGTAGTGGCAATAGTGTCGGAATGCTACCATTTAAGATGGCGTCCAATATGGCCGCCAACAAACAAAAATAGATTATCTCAGGCTCTCAGCTTATCAAGTCTGGATCGGGGGACCTTTGGAACTGCTCTTCGGAACCATCATCTTCTCAACGACAGTGACGAAAACTTTAAGCGGATTGTCTCTGAGCTGTTTGACTCCCATGAGGCTGTGATAACTGAACCACTAGACATCTTTTCTTCCACCACGCCCAGTCAAGATGCGTCACTGCCCCCTCTCGCCGTGATTTAATGCTGAACCCTTAGGCGTCAAGCCAGGCACCTGAAGAGGGTTTATAGACGAACGCGATCTCCGAAAGATCAGACCACCTGGATCCGCTTTGTCCGAAACATGCAATCCTTCTACCGGAGCAGAGAGCAGCTATACTGGGAGGCCATCATCGGCCGATGATCAGGTGAGCCAAAAAAGCTCTGGACAATCTTCAGTGACCCTCGGGTATTCAACGGTCACAGACTCCGTCGCCTTTTACTGTCGACGTGTTTCCGAAGAAACTAGCATCCGCGATTTCTTCCATCCGTCACGCAACCTCCTCTGCTTCCCCGCCGGACTATCCGCCTACAGATGGTAGCCTTTCGACTCTTCGCGAGGTCACGAATGCTGAGCTACGAGTGTTCATTTTAACCTTCGCGCCAAAAAGTGCGAGCTCGATCCTGTACCCAGTCTTGAAGCGGGATGGGCTGGATTCAAGTGATTAATCAAATTACCGCCTGATTGCACACGAGACATTTCTTTCTATGGTTCTGGAATGCATTGTCGCTATTGTTTATCTATATATATAAATGGTTTGCTGCCTCCAAGTAGTCTGGCTTTAGGAAGAATCACTCTATGGAGACCCTACTGGACCGCATCCTGTCTGAACTCTATGGCGCCATGTATGTCGGACAGATCGCTCTCTCTCTCTCTCTCTCTCTCTCTCTCTCTCTCTCTCTCTCTCTCTCTCTCTCTCTCTCTCTCTCTCTCTCTCTCTCTCTCTCTCTCTCTCTCTCTCTCTCTCTCTCTCTCTCTCTCTCTCTCTCTCTCTCTCTCTCTCTCTCTCTCTCTCTCTTGACCATCTTCGATGTCAGTCAGCTCAACTTTGACTCTCTTGACCATCATATACTCTCTCCACGCCTTTCTGCTTCTTTTGGGCTGACAGACAAGCTGCTAGAGTGGCTTCTCTTCTTCCTGTCAGAGCGCACTGATTGTATAGTCTTTGGCTCCTCTAGGTCCAGCTGGGTTCTTCTCCTTTTGGTGTTCCA
Source organism: Aporrectodea caliginosa (assembly GCA_020284085.1). Taxonomy (NCBI): domain Eukaryota; kingdom Metazoa; phylum Annelida; class Clitellata; order Crassiclitellata; family Lumbricidae; genus Aporrectodea; species Aporrectodea caliginosa. Next base: position 452,256 of record JACEVL010000780.1, read on the forward strand.
CAGGTTCGGCGCTGGGCCCAACGCTCTATGTTTATCTAAACGTCTGGTATTGGGGTCTTGCTGGCGTCATGTGGGCTTCTGCACCAGCTATAGATGATGGTGATGTGCAGACCTGTATCCGTTACAGCCCCGGTTGCGTGGTGGATTGCCGTTCAGCAGATGTGCAAAGCTATGGATGCCTTTTCCACTTGGTTAGAATCCAATCGCCTGCTTCTAAACGCCTCTAAGACTCAAATCCATTTGGTTGGGTGGTGGTAGCCGACTGGCGAGCATTGACCAGTGTCTGCAGTGGCGCAAACATTTTCGCATGTCCCCTTCTTGAATTCGGTCCGGTACTTAAGGGTAACTCTGGATTAAGAACTTAGTTTTCTCAGCACATATATATATATATATATATATATATATATATATATATATATATATATATCTGCTATTAGCTGCTATTATCAGCTACGTCAATTGAGGGCTATTTCTCGCTCCCTATCTCATGACTCTGCTGTGATCCTTACCCATGCTTTTGTTACTAGCAGATTGGATCACTGCAGTTTGATCCTGGTGGGTTTGCCACAGAGCCACTTGGACTAATTGGGCGCCTTGACCGGTTCCTCCGTTCAGCTGCTCGTCTTACAGAGGCTTTCCCATATTTTGCAAATATGCTCCTGTTTCTGTATTATGTGTGGGATGTATTGTACTGGCTCTCTGTCCCACAACGCATCTCTAACAGGGTTGTCTGGCGGTGCATACTTGGCTGTGCGTCGGCCTACATGCGTGATCTTGTCGTCAGTTCTGCCATGAGATACAGCTGGCCGTCGCGTCATCCAATCTTCTGCTGGGGAGAACTCTAGTCCCTCATGCTCGCTCCTCAATTGGGCAGCACCGTATCTTCTCAATGGTTGGACCTTCCATTTGGAATGGTCTCCCATTAGAAATTCGTCTACTGCCTGGGATAGTGCGATTGCATTTAATAAGGTGTATTAAGCCTAGTCTAATTATTAGTGACGCAGCTGGGCTGGGAGCGCCTCTGAGTAGCTCTCTTGATGGGGCGCAATATCAAATTCCTTAAATAAATGAATAGGTAATCCACAATAACAAATGAAGTGGCATTAGTGCAGGAATGTTACAATCTAAGAAATCATGAAAAGATCTTCAAAATCAAAGCTTTAAAGGATGTGCTACTGCTGTTGTGATAGTTTTCAAGAAATATACATTTTTTTCTGTGTTGGCGGCCATATTGGCCGCCATCTTGGATAGTAACATTCCGACACTATTGCCACTACGATAAATCGATTTCTTGACCTTGAATATATTATATTCGACACTTCATTTGTTATTGTAGTTTACCTCTGACCTGATATATACATATATTTCTGTTTCTGCGGCCAAATTAGCCGCCATATTGGCCGCCATCTTGGATAGTAACATTCCGACACTATTGCCACTACGATAAATCGATTCCTTTACCTTGATAATATTAAATTTGACACTTCATTTGTTATTGCAGCTAACCTATGACCTGATATATGGATATTTTTATGTTTTGGCGGCCATATTGGCCGCCATCTTGGATAGTAACATTCCGATACCATTACCACTACAATAAATCGATTTCTTAACCTTGAATATATTATATTCGACACTTCATTTGTTACTGTAGCTTACCTCTGACCTGATTTATACATATTTTGGGTTTTGGCGGCCATATTGGCCGCCATCTTGGATAGTAACGATCCGACACTATTGCCACTACGATAAATCGATTCCTTGACCTTGATAATATCAAATTTGATACTTCATTTGTCACTGTAGCTTACCGATGACCTTATATATACTGTTTTCTGTGTTGGCGCCATTATTGGCCGCCATCTTGGATAAAATGCATTTTTGGGGGTGACCCCGTAGTCGGATTTTGCCCAGATCTAACTGTATATTGCCTGGACTAATACTCCACAATTTCGGTTCTGAACGCCAGCAGCTGCAAGGGAAAACCAGTCCATTTGAAACAGTTATGAAACACAATTAGTACAGTGGGTCTCTGGTAACCTTCATGCATAACAGTGTAAAAAGTCAGTAATGAAAAAAACATGAATAGTTAAAACAGTCATATTTTTATCACTAAAGAAAAAATAAAACATAATAAAAGAGAAATAAAACCTGCATAATTTCTTTTGGTCGGTCTCCCAAAGTGCAGTCTGTCATTCCGATACTGAATCCGTGCATTCGTGACTGCTAACTCAAAAGATTGAAAATAGTTCTGACTGTCCACTTCTTGGTTCTGGTCTCAGTTTCGTTGTAGCTAATCATTATATCATTCATGTCAACCCCCCCTCATCTTGGAGTTGTACTTCATAAGAATAGCAAAAAGTCACACAATGATGTGAATTTGAGGTGCGGTTAGTCCGTTGCCCGAGGAAGAGCATTTGAGTAGTAGTTTCAGTATAACGACACTCAACAAGGATCATTAGCGTCGCCCTCCTCCGTTATCCAGGCTTGGGACTGGTACTGCCAGAACGCGAGCAGTGGCGGAGTTAAAGAGCATCTGAATATCCAGATGTTTGAAAGCCAATAAGTAATATTGTGTTTTGTGGTGTTTCTTAAAAGAAGAAAAAGAGTTCGATCAGCAGGTAAGCATTTGTAGTCGGTTCCATTCCTTGGGAGCAGCAAACACGGAATGCATGACGACACTAGTGCACTTCTGTAACTACTGTTTTTGGTATTTATTGCGTAACTGATTACATTTTGTAAAAAGACTTGCACAGCGAGGCCTTAACATGTCATGCATACCATGGCTCCATATTTGGACTAGATCAAGGTTCTGTACTCTTCTAGTGTAACCATCTATACATGCCTATTAGAGTTTCAACACCAGAATATTTTGTTTTCACTTTCGCTTTACAACCAGGGTGGAAATTTCCTATTTCTAGAGCACATCGAAGCCCCAGGCGGAAGTCGAACCCAGTTCTGGCAGCACTTCTTCAAGCGAATCTGGCACGTCATTGCTTAAGGCTGTCATCTGACACGTAGCACTCACCTCAACATTGAGAAGGCAGGCTTCAGTAACCTGGCTCTGGATGTCTTTGATATGGGCAATTTGGAGGCAATTAGTGCTCCGTTCGACTGCTCGCTCCTCTAGTAATTCCTCACTGCAACGGAGTGGCAACTAAGCGATATCAAGGACACTTTGGGCTGTGTGAAGAAAACATTTCAAATGGGGGTTGTCATCCATCAAAATGCTTAGGATCTTTTATACTACAAAATGCCTTCTCTGGCGGACTGAATTGAATAAAGGAACTTGAAAGAATTGACCATTATCATTATCATCGCCATCAGTTTCTGGTTTCTGCCATTTGGCAGTAAAGGATGCAGACAAATGCACCGTACAGTCTCTACTGTGCAGTTGTGGTCTTGTGTTGTTTCTCCTTACTTCAAGACTTGCTTGTAGCAGAATAATGTGAGATTGGTCAGCTACTGCATAAGCTACTGCCCTGTATTTATTAGCTATAAGTTCTAGCATAATTCTGCTATTTACCGCCTGCACAGTTCATGCATTAGAATTATGCAAATCGTGCAGTGGAACAATATTGTAGTCTCTTCTGAATTTTCATGCATTAGAATTATGCAAATCGTGCAGTGGAACAATATTGTAGTCTCTTCTGAATTTTGCCTGAGATGTGTGAGTGGTGTTCTTCAGTGCTGAAATCCTTAAAATCTGCTATTGTATAAAGGGGTCGTCCATTAAGAACATCGGCAACGAGAGGGGTCACCCAAATGTATGTATGCATGAGGGCAAAAGCACTGAGTACCTCACAAAAAGCGCTGTCGAAATGCGGACAAGGATAAAAAGGTTTTGCCTAATGCAGACGTCAACATCTAAATTTGGTTAATGCAGTTATATTAATAGGCTACAGTTTGTGTGGAAAACATTGAGTTGAAGGAATCAATCCGACAGCAAACAGTCTGTACTGTCGCTAGAATAATACAAGCCACTGATCAGAGGATACAAAGGAAGGGAGTTCCAAAATGTAGGTCCAGCAATGGATAAAGCTCGTTCACCAAGAACAGTTTTTGATTTAGGTATGACCAGAGAAAGATAATCAGATGACATAATTCCATAGTGATTAGTCTGGAAATAGAAACTGATTTTAAGTATTGTGGCAGGCCAGACTTCACAGTTTTATAAAGAAGGCTATGAGTTCCAATTTGAAACTAGTTCTTTGCTGAACAGGAAGCCAATGCAAATATTTAAGCACTTGGGTTATATGTTCATATTTGGATGTATTAGTAATGACTCTAGCCAAATAGTTCTGAACTCTCTGCAATTTCGGCATGCATGTTTGACTTATTGATTCAAGTTGGAAGCGAGTTGCAGCAATTTCTTCGACTGGAAACCAATGCATTTGTCTGAGATATCCTTCCAGTCATGCATTCTGTGTAGGCCTATGTTACAAATAAACATAGGCCTATATGATGACTTATGACTACTGTTCATATGGCTAGTGAGAGACATGGTAGATTTGAAAACAACGCCTGAGTTACGAGCAGCGTCTGCTAGCTCAGCAACTGAGTCAACTAGTTTCAACGACTCAAGCCGATCAACTTTTTTAAATTGCTGCAGAGTGCCAAGTAGCAGAAATTCAGTCTTCGATGGATTAAGGAGGAGTTTATTGGCCGCCATCCAAGACTGTACCTCGTCAAAGAGCAGCCAACAGCCACACAGATGAGTCACGTGACAAACTGTTAAATAAAATAAAGATGGGAGTGTCGCCAGCATAGAAACGATATCCCAGCGAATGATTATTACCCAGCAATGTTCCTAGTGGTGTGGTGTGTAAATATAAAGAAATGAGGACCAAGCAGAGAACCCTGATATGTATTCTGGTACAACAAACTGGTTCTAGGACGATTGGTCATAGGACGATTGGTCATAGGACGATTGGTCATAGGGCCTATTGGTCATAGGACTATTGGACGGTGGCCTGACAAAATGTCATGCGACAAAATGTCACCGACAAAATGTCACCGACAAAATGTCATAGCGACAAATTGTCACCTGACAAAATGTCGCCGACAAAATGTCATCAGTATAAATCAGTAAATAAGCGATAATTTTAATAATTGTTAATTTCGAGAGCAAAATCTTGTAAAAAGGCTAATAGTAGTGTCAAGTGATTGTAACAAAACCTTTTCGACGGTAAGAAAACCTCTAAAAAAAATTTTATAGTCAAAAGCAAAATCAGCTTACTGAATACTAATACAACGCTGAATAATAGTGTCTGTCAAGCGATTATAGTGCGTATGTAAGTTATTGAAATGTTCATACAACATTTATATTCAGAACTCTTGCAATGTCCCCCAAATAGGCAATGGAGTCTCTGTTACTGTAGTCTGTCACGAGAGTGTGGAGAGCTTTACTGATTATTACATATGCCTTCTTCTTTCCTGGTTGAACTCCCAGTTCCAGTTGGCGACGCAGGATTTCCATACTGTGCTGTTCTTGCTGGAGCTTACGCGCAAGTTTGGTTGTTGTCGGATGGGCAAAGCCAACAACGTTGTTGAAAGCATTGTGCCAACCTTCAACGGCGTTGTTGCTTCGAGGCAAATGTTCAAGTAAACGCGCGTATTGGTTCCAAAGTGCGATGCCAAACCTTGGTTGTCCTCGCCGACCCCTTCGCTGTCGCCCAATGAAGTTGTCTTCGAGATAGTCGATGATGCATTCGAGGTCACGATGCACTGGTAGTTCAGTTAGGTTTTCAAATGTGCTGATTACATCGGCCGGGGGAATGAAGTCAAGTGCAAGTAAAAACTAAATTCATGCCATGACATTTTGTCGGCGACATTTTGTCAGGCGACATTTTGTCGGCGACATTTTGTCAGGTGACATTTTGTCGGTGACATTTTGTCGGTGACATTTTGTCGGTGACATTTTGTCGCATGACATTTTGTCATGAACCCTATTGGACATATGCCGCTAATAAACCGACATAATTGGTTGTAGTCGTTAGTTATGGACATTCTTAGTTTAAGTTTAACACAGAACGCAAAATAAGCAGCCATTAGGGACATTCGTCGTTTTTAGACAAATACACTCACTGCACTTTAGACTAATATGAACATAAATAGAACCTTAGCTGTAGTTAAAAGGACGTTCAAATCAAACCCACACCCACAGAGACCAAACAAGGAACTAATAGATCTACCAGTATACATAATGTATAATTACGATTTTACATTCAACGATTCAATAGTTTTACCATACTCACCGATTTCTTCACACCTTATAAGAGAATGGAAAAAGATAATAAACAGTTCATCTAAATTCAGTAATTACAGAGTTATAGCGGCTTACTCCAAACACAAAAGCTTAGCACGGTTACTTACGGCTTCTAAATTATTTTGTTTCGGATAGCAGAGATGAGTAGCCTACGGTCTGTAGGCTACTCAGCCGCAGCCATAACCGACGAAGAACGCGTTGAGCCTGTGCACTCTCTTTTCTCTTGGACCTATGACAAATAGGCCCTAATCGTCCGTATACCAACAAACTCACACTGAAGTAGTTGACGTGACCACAAGATTATAAAGTAATCATTATAATAAAAATAATAATTTTGGCAGAAGTTTTGTAAAATTTATTTTTGAAAACTACATTAGAAAAGTATTTTGGAAAAGTATTTTGGAAAAGTATTTTGAATTCTCCAAAATACTTTTTAAAACAATTTTGAAAATACTTTTCAAAAGTATTTTGAAAATACAAAATAAAATAGTAGGGCTATTTTCTATTTTGAAAATAGAAAAGTATTTTCAAAATAGAATTGTGCCCATCACTGGTATCTTCCAACTGATAAGCTCTCTCGCGTCCATAAATAGTGATCTACCTTGGACCCTCCGACCCTCCATCCGTCCTTCCTTGTCCGCATTCGGCCCCTTTCAGTTCCCCTTGCGAACGTCGGTCCTTACCTGGCCGTATACCTTATTTTTAG